>JAODXP020001339.1:0-2500 GCA_027497455.2 Sardinella longiceps | reverse complement strand
TATCTGGAATTAATGGCCACTAGCAGCCAATCAGGAGAATGCGTTCTGAAGGGAGATAAGGATGCTTTACCCTAAGATGTTGAAGCTGCAGGATGTATATGTGTGTTTGTAGATGAATGATATATGGATGCTTTACCCTAAGATGTTGAAGCTGCAGGATGTATTATATATACTTGCAGACGAATATATGGATGCTTATACCCTAAGATGTTGAAAGTCCTGCAGGATGTATATATGTGTGTTTGTAGATGGATATATGGATGCTTTACCCTAAGATGTTGAAGCTGCAGGATGAGGTCATCCAGCTGTTGCCGTTTGTCCTCAATCTCTGATTGTCGTTTCCGTTTTCCTGAAAAACACAGACACATCCCTTAAGTATTCCAGTCCGACAGCACAACATGCTTTCGACATTTAAAGACACACACAGGTCCCTTCAGTATTTGAATCCCAATCAAACAGCACAACATGTTACAGACCTAAACACATGGCAAAAGAAAGCTGACAGGGAAAGTTTGATATGAGAATATGAGAGGAGGTTTGATATCAATGTTAAAATGGTGTTTAAGAATGACCAGCATGAAGTGATGTGACGAAAGTATACAGAAGTTAATGGAAGATGGAGAGACAGCATCAGAGAATCAGAACTACTTCATTACTCCACTTTATTCCATCTCCAGACCACCTCCTCTACATATCCCTCCACACTTACAGTAATATAGTCCCCTTCCATTACTGCACACAAATCACCAATCAAGCATTCATTATTTCTTTCTTACATTAAATCCGATGGATAAGGGTGGAACCATATAGATATGGATCCTATGGAGGCTCCTACAGCACAATAGGAGTATCAATGCTGCTACAAATTCATCTTTAATTACATGTAGAACACTGAACACTGGCTGAGGTGTACCTTTATTTTAATGTTTGTGCCTGCTATACGTGTACATCAGTAGCTTGCCTATCACCAGGGGTTAAAGTGGGGGGGGACGCGGGGGTACGCAGTTCCGGCACCTCAGATAAATGAACAATATCATCCCATACTTCTTCTATACATTTTTCTTTGTTTGTGCTGACACAAAATATGAGAGTTCCCCCTCCTGCCAAATCCCACTTGAACCACTGCCTATCATGACTAAAACCTCACAAGTGAAATTTTCAATGTAGTGTCACAGGCAGTGGGTACGCCCTGGCTAGTACATCAGCTCTGATGGAACAGACTCAGAATCAGATCTAAATTGTGTGTAAAAGGTGTATGCTTAAACATGTGGCCTACTACATACAGTATACAGTATAAAGTATACTTATTTCTCTCTGCAATGTAAGTGATCTTGGTGTCTGAGGACAGAAGAGAGGGGACGGCTCAGTCATGGTTTTATTTGGGACAGCGTGTTATCAACACAAACACAGGAAAGATGCAGTGTTCAGTGCTCACAAGCCATGTCAAACAAGATAACACAGATTATGCAAAGCAATCAGGAAAAGCCGGAAATACAGTCTCCTCTCTCTCTCTCTCTCTCTCTCTCTCTCTCTCTCTCTCTCTCTGCTCTCTCGCTCTCTCTCTTTCTCTCTCTCTTGTTCTCAGCCCCCCTCTGTGGTCAGACGGAGCCTGGGACTAAGTTCTAGATGGGAACCAGGAGGATCAAGCAACCACTAAATGCTTCCGTTCCTCTGTAGTGAGCTCAGAATGTTATTTGAGATGCACCCAATCCGCTGGGACAGACTGGGGGAAGACAGGAAACTGAACATATATATGTATGTTTACTTTTTTCCCCTCCTAGGCCTCCCTTATGAACTCTACTTAAATGATGAACACCAGTTGATGAACTCTACCCAAGCACTGCCCTACTATTGACTCTGTCTATCCCCTGACCCCTACATTTGATTGACAGTTCTACAGACTATCCTGATGATCACTACCTAAAGCAGTGTTTCTTAAACTGTGGGGCGGGCCCCACTAGTGGGACGCAGACACATGACAGGTGGGGCGCGAGACATTTCTTTGCGATCAACCAATGGCCGCACCATGACCCCCGAATTCACAGCTATCATCAGATATGCGCATATGACAGTAAATCGAGCGTTCCAACTGTTATTTGCTAGTAGCTGTGATGAAGGGTTTAAGAGAAATTTGAACATTGACGAAAATCCTGCACTCGCAAAGTATTCCTCACAGAGATATTGTGCACAAATTGAGGCTTCCAGGTTGGGTGTGAAAATTCTCTGCCTTCCAAAGTGGGGAATGACAGAAAAAGTTTGAGAACCACTGACCTAAAGGATGATCTCTACTTGATGAACTCTACCTAAATGCCACCCACCCAACTATTGACTGTCTCTATCCCCTGACTCTTCTAATTGATTGACTGTCCCACAAACTGGACTTTGCCTATCATCTATAAAATGTATTGACCACCTTGACCACCGACTGTACAGGTACTTCACTAGGCCCCTGGCAATTGGGTTGAGCCCATGAGACGTGGATCTGCCCGTGGTGCTGCAA
>JAODXP020001338.1:15000-23764 GCA_027497455.2 Sardinella longiceps | reverse complement strand
AATTCAATTCAATTCAATTTTATTTGTATAGCGCACAAATACAGTACATTGTCTCACGGCGCTTTACAGACAGTACGGGAAGCATCCATGAGAATCAGGGGCAAGGAAAAACTCCCTCGCTTTGTAAATAATTTGTTATGTAGGAAGAAACCTTGGGCAGATCCACGCCTCATGGACTCAGCCTACCTGCCTGGGGCCTAATAAAGTATCCGTAAAGTCTGATGCATAGATTGACCATGGTTAACACAAAACAGTATGAGTACTGAATGTAGTCAGAGATGATATACACATAGTTTGTGTGACAGTCAGGGCCAAGGGATGGAGTCAGTAGTTGGAGTGTGGGTTTAGTCAGTAATTGGAGTGGGATCAGAGTTCATTGGGTATTGGTCGCCATCTAAGTAGTGGTCATCAGGGGGCCATCAGGCTAGTTCCATCAGGGCCTCAGAGAAAAGGGGAGGATGGTCCTGGTGTGTGGCTCAGCAGGGTTGGTCAGCATCCGTAGTGGGGTAGGGTTGGTGGCAGGGAGGTTCATCACTCAGCCAGTGCGTCGGGGCAGAGGAGGCAAGAGAGACAAAAGAAACAGAAACAAGAGGGTTAGGCCAATCTAGGAGGATATCACCTCATGATATGTGTCATATAATCTAGCTAGAGTGTGGAGAGGGAGAGAGAGAGAGGAGAAAGAGGGTTGTACAGGATGGCAAGTGTGCAGAAGGTGGCAGCACTAGGCTATCGCAGCATAACTAAGGTATGGTACATGGCATCTCACCAACCCAGAAGGGGGTGGTCAGTGGCCGCCTTGGAAAAACAGCAGAGGTAGCCCTCCCAGGAAGGCCCAAGAGGAGTGGTGATATGTCATGGCCCACTCCTAATTATAGGAAACGTCAAAAGGAAGGTTTTAAGTCTAGACTTAAAGGTATTGAGAGTGTCCGCTTCGCGAATGTAGGGAGGAATAGAATTCCATAGAAGAGGTGCTCGATAGGCAAAAGCTCTTCCCCCAATTGTAGTTTTAGATATGGTCACTTTTTCAAGGAGGCCAGCATTTTGAGATCTCAGAGGTCTTGCTGGATGGTATGGAACAAGTAAATCTGTAATATACGCAGGAGCTAAGCCATTAAGTGCCTTATACGTCATGAGAAGGATTTTGAAGTCAATTCGACTTTTGACAGGAAGCCAGTGTAGAGATGCTAGAATGGGAGAAATATGTTCATATTTCTTAGTTCTAGTGAGTGTTCTAGCTGCTGCATTTTGGATTAGCTGTAGACTTTTAATGCAGGTGTTACTGCACCCTGAGAACAGAGCATTGCAGTAGTCGAGTCTGGAGGTAACGAATGCATGTATAAGTTTTTCAGCATCCTCAAAGGACAGGAACTTCCTAACCTTAGCAATGTTTCTAAGGTGGAAAAATGATGTTTTAGAAATGTGCTTTATATGGCTATTCAAGGAGAGGTCTTGATCAATAATTACCCCCAGATTTTTCACTTGTGAGCTAAATGAGAGTGTAGGACTGCTAAGTGAGCTATGATGGTGAAGCGAGGTGTCCTTCAGTTGTTTAGAGGCAATCATCATAACTTCAGTTTTATCAGAGTTCAAGCATAAGAAATTTTTTGACATCCAAACTTTAATGTCTTCAAGACAGGCATTGAGTTTGGTTGTTGGAGTGCAGTCGCTAGGCTTCATAGAGAGATAAAGCTGTGTATCATCTGCGTATGAGTGAAATGCAATGCCATGTTTCCTAATGATTTCACCCAGAGGTAGCATATAAAGAGAGAATAGTAAGGGGCCCAGTACTGAGCCTTGCGGAACGCCATATTTAACTTTAGCATGATAAGATGAGATGTTGTGGGCATGTACAAATTGGTATCGATCAGTGAGGTAGGATTTGAACCAAGCTAATGCTGAATTTCTAATGCCTATCGTATGTTCGAGTCTGTGTAGTAGGATATCGTGGTCAATGGTGTCAAAAGCTGCACTAAGATCAAGTAAAATTCATATGGATATATTGCCATTGTCCATGGAAAGAAGGAGGTCGTTGAAGACTTTAACTAAGGCCGTTTCAGTGCTGTGATTAGCTCTAAATCCTGATTGGAAGACTTCCTGGATTTTGTTTTCGTCTAGGAAGCGACAAATTTGTTTGAACACAATTTTTTCTAGAATTTTGGATATAAAAGGAAGGTTGGATATAGGTCTGTAATTAGCCAGAACATCAGGGTCAAGGTTTGGTTTTTTAATCAATGGTTTAATGACTGATGTCTTGAAAGTAGTTGGTACATGTCCCGCTAGGAGTGAACTATTGATAATTTCAAGTAATGTCTCAGCTAGTGGTGTAAAGGCTGCCTTGAGGAGGTGAGTAGGAATAGGATCAAGTAGGCATGTTGACGCCTTCGCTTTGGTAATGAGAGAAGAAATTTCTAATATATCAGTGGGCATAAAGGAGTCAAGGTATGCTACGGGTTGGCTACAGCTATCAGTAGTTAGTAGAGAGGCTGTAGGCATGTTGCTAATTTTAAGTCGTATGGTTTCAATTTTTTCATTGAAAAAATTCAGGAAGTCGTCACTGCTGAGGTGACTTGGAATGGACTGAGTTACTTCAGTCTTACTTTTTGTCAAATTTGATATAGTGTTGAAGAGGAATTTTGGATCGTCTTTGTGTTCATGTATAAGTGTGGAGGAGTGGTTATTAACCAACCAATCAATCTCATCCTCTTTGCAGAGGACACACATGATCACACGATACACACATCAAGCACATTACTTCAGAGAGAGACATTTTGAACTTGATATACAGTGCTTGGCCTAAAGATGAATATCACCATCATCTTTATTCAGTAAGGCCAGTATTCTCCCTGGTGTTTAAAAGAAAAGAAGACTGAGTCCCATATGTTTCAGCACTAAGCGCTTATTTAGCCTTAAGCACCTGGTAGAATAGTAGCCTAGTGTAAGAGCAAAAAATAACTATAGAAGTGTGCGTGCCAATCAAAGCGGAAGCAGATGCCCTGTGGCTGAGTCTAATTACAAATATGAGAACTTCCTCTTCTCACATACTCTACTTTGATGCTAATATAATACACCAACTTCAACACTACTTCATGCGATGGTCTCTGCTGTATACACACACACACACACACACACACACACACACACTACTGTAAGTAAAGGTCTCTGCTGTACTCGACTACACACACACACACACACACACACACACACACACACACAGACATGCACACACTACTGTAAGTAAAGGTCTCTGCTGTACTCGACTACACACACACACACACACACACACACACACACACACAGACATGCACACACTACTGTAAGTAAAGGTCTCTGCTGTGCTTGACTACACATACACATACACACACACACACACACACACACAGACATGCACACACTACTGTAAGTAAAGGTCTCTGCTGTGCTTGACTACACATACACACACACTACTGTAAGTGAAGGCCTCTGCTATGCTTGAGCACACACACTCACTCACACACTGTGAAGGTCTCAGCTGTGCTTGACTACACACACACACTGTTTGAGTGACTCTAACCTCAGATTTTCTTTACTATTTTACAGTAGAATGTTAGTCTGGCTTCAGCTCACACACACCTCTCCAGTATCTTACACTCTCTCTCTCTCTCTCTCACACACACACACACACACACACACACACACACACACACACACACACACACACAGACACACACACAAACACACACACATACACACACATACACACACACACACACACACACCAGTATAAGTCAGAGGTGGGCAGTTAATTTGGCTGAAGGGCTACATTGAGTTTAAGAAAATCAAGCACTAAAGACAGGACGTTACAGGTAACATGACCAACCAGGAAGATAGGCGGGAACAAAACCAGGAAGTAAATACAGTAGATACTAGTGTAAGATGACATTTTATCATCACAGAGACTAAAAAGGCGGTAAATAGACTGAAAGGTGTTTATTTGTATAGTATTATTTCCTGATGCAAGTACAGTAGGCACTCAAAGACCTTCACATGAAGACAACAATTAGACAGAGGAAACACAAGCAGGTCCTGTGTAGGCTTTAGCATTTAACCATTTCAGTCTCAGTACCTGCCTGAGTTTATCTACTTGTTTAGCCAATATCTAAAGCTGTATGTTATTTGGAAATCCGAAGAGTTCTTCTTCAAGTCTGAACAAAATAAACACAAATGAGCAAGATGAACTTGATTCCGAGTTCTGGGCTCAAGTAGGCCTACTACAAGCCTGACCCGAAGTAATCGAAAGTTGACAAATCATGGACGTTGTTAGGTCCATTTTGGGGGGCTCAAGCCTCCCTAAATTTCCCCCAAGCCCCCTAACGCTGGGCAGATTATTTTCATTGTATGTAAATTACATCCATTCTTAGCGGTTATATTACTCGGATACGCGATACCGGACACCATCGGATTCAGTAGGCTCCAAGCTTTCCAATGGTACTAGTGGCTAATGGCTATGATAAACGGTCCACGAGAAAGTCCACTTTAAGTACATGTGAAATTTCTCAGTAAATTCTCCAGCTCTGCCTGCATCCACTGAGAGCATTTTTTTTCTTGTTGTAACTGATGACGAACTATGCTTCAAGTTGAGCAGGAAAAATAGTCCTAAATCTGAAGTTTGGTAGGCTATAGTCTGATCCAGCAAATTTCTAGGCAATATTCTCCAAAAGACTGAACTATGAAATATACATTAGCCTGTAGTCTATGCCATATTAGTTTGTCCTACATGCATTGATGGACATATTTATTTGCTATAGCCTAGCATAATATTGTAGTAGCTATTGTATGCTCATTTTGCAGAATAAATGTTTTAGAAACTTTCATATTTGACTGTATCATCAGATGTCCCTAGGATTTGAACTAAGCTAGTTGTTACCATTGTTGTATCTTGCTCAGTGCATTAGACTGAAATAAATGCAGCTATATAGAAGAGCCTAATTCATTTACACCAGTCATTGATGGAGATATTTGCAAACATCTCTCTTCACAAACCAGTCTGATGAATTGATTTAGACTAATTTTGTTAATGAAAATAGCCTAAGATATGAGATATTCTGATAAATGTCCTTCAAGTAATAAATAGTTGGCAATATACACACATATACACTGTAGGCCTATAATATAATTTATTTATTAAAAATTTTCGGCGCGCGCATCTACATATTACCCCTCTGGGGCTAAGCCCCCTTGACTATGGATCCTAGTGACGTCCATGTGACAAATGTAAGTCACTTTGGATAAAAACGTGTAGAACAAAAATGTAATTTAATGTAACATTGTTTTACCTATTTATCTTATATCTTGTGTTTTATCTAGTAGTATAATAGACCCATGTGTCTGTGTTATCTGTGGAGAGTGTGTGTCTTCTCTCCTCTCTGGCTGTGTAGATCAGAGCTGCAGATTTCACCAAGTCCTGAAACACAGAAACAACATCTATAGGAGCTGGCAGAAGTGGACTATGAGGGGTTGTTGATGTTTGCCATTTGTATGTAACACAGTAAAATAACACAGTACTGTGATTCATCATAAGTGTGTGAATGAAACTGACCTGCTCTCCTGGACATGAGGAGGAAACACCAGGACCTGAATGAAGAACAGATAAGTGCTGTTGGTTGGTTGGTGGGTGGGTAGGTAGGTAGGTAGGTAGGTAGGTAGGTAGGGGAATGAAATAATTTGGCACAACAGATCAAACACGGACACAAAAGTGAACAAACAGTTTAGGTTGAGTCAATAGTGCACTGACAGACACCAAAATAAAATTGACATTACTCCCTGGTCAAAAAGTCTGATCAGTTCCTTTCATATTTAGAAACACCTATACTATACCACCTGCACCCATACTGTACCTGTGTTGGGTCTGCTCAGCATCAGGATGAAAAACACCAGATTGAGAAAAGCACTGAGAACCCCCAGGACTAGAACCACACTTACACACACACCACTGCACAACTGACCTGCAGAATACACACACACACACACACACACACACACACACACACACACACACACACACACACACACACACACACATACATTGAGAACAGCACTGAGAAACCCCAGGACTAGAAGCAGTTATGCACACACACCACTGCACAACTGATCTGCAGGAAGAACACACACACACACACACACACACACACACACACACACACACACACACACACGTTTTTGACAAGTATGCATCCATACACACTAACTCACACACACACACAGACACACACACACACACACACACACACACACACACACACAAATACACGTTTTTGACAAGTATGCATCTACACATACTAACTCACACACACACACACACACACACACACACACACACACACACACACACACACACACACACACACAAATACACGTTTTTGACAAGTATGCATCCACACACACTAACTCACAGACACACACACACACACACACACACACACACACACACACTGTGGTGATAATAAGAGTTGGTAACTATAATTTTTTGTGATCACTACAAAATGGGCTGAAATATACAAAATCAGCTGTTTAAAGACATGCAGAACTTGTTTGATGATAGAACATTATGGCCATGGTATTACATTTCATATCAGGAGAATCAAGTGGGATTTGAGCATGAACTCCTTTTCAAAAATTTGAGAGGTGGGAAAAAGTAATTTAGCCAGCACCAAATGCCTGCATTCCTCTCTCTCTCTCTCTCTCTCTCTCTCTCTCTCTCTCTCTCTCTCTCTCTCTCTCACACACACACACACACACACACACATAATTTGTACACAAAACAGACTGCTAACATCATCTCCTTCCCCAAGTCTACCCCAGATAAATAAATAAATATAATATTTTGACCTCTGCTACAGGTGCTATTTTCTTCTAGTTTTACACTCAACACAACACACTAGTGTTCCCATTTCCAACACCTACCATCTTCAGCTGTGTCAGGTTCAACATCAGACTCACCTACCACGGCTGTGAATAATCAAAGAGATATTGGGAGAATATTGAACACGTGCTGGAATATCGTCAAAGGTACCAAATAAAAATCAAACACAGACAGTGAAACAAAGACCAAAAGATGGGGATGTTATAATCACCTATTACAGTTAAAGGAATTATTCGGAGAGAATCAACACGTAGCCCTGCTGTTTTATACTGCCAAGCGCTTTTGAAAATGATCGAAATTCATGCATCATAGACCGAGTTTGCGAAAAGACATCTAATAGTAACTGAATGAGACATGTTACGGTAGTTACAGTACAAAGAAGAAAAACGATTACCTGTGACAGTTAGGTGTGTGATATTGTGGAAGTCCATGTAGCCTCCTGAAGTCTTCCCACAGTAATAAAGTCCAGAGTCAGACACACTCACACTCCTGATCTCTAGAGTAGACGTGGAGGTGTGTGTGCTTACATTCCATAGAAAGTTAGAGCTGTTAAATCCATTGTGATGTGTTCCAGTGGGCTTCAGAGATGCTGCTTTCTGCTTATTAGATCCATGGTAGTAGTTAATGGTCAGAATAGACACAGGAAGTGATTGGTTGGTGTGTCTCAGCCAGATAAATGAAGCATATCCATCCACACCAGCTGCAGATTGACTACAGTTCATCTGAACAGACTGACCCTCATGCACCACCACTGAAGTGGACATGGAGAACACAGCTACAAGTACACCTATTACACACACACACACACACACACACACACACACACACACACAGAGACACACACTTGTCTTTAAAGGGATTATCCTGAGAGAATCAAGCTATTCAAGCAGTTCAACTACATTTCTGAATTTAGATTTGCCCCTACCCAGGCCTTCAACTCAAGTACTCATGATTTCCATTTTGTGTTCTAACGGTAATTCTGTGCACTGTTCTGTGTATACAGCATTCTATGAGCACTTTTTCATGCCCTCTTCAACATTTTCAACATCAACATTATTCAAAATATTTCAGTATTTTTCCTTGATTGCGTACAGATCTGATATAGCTATGCAATATAATCATATATACTGTGCTACAGGTACATTGGCACTAACCGGATCTGAAACTATTTATTTAGTAGGCTATTACTCACCAGTCCTGTAAAACATCAGGCTGTACATCAAGCATCGCACCATTGTGTGTGTCTGTGTGTGATTGTGTGTGTGTGCACGCGTGTACATCAAGTCACAGAGTGGAAAGATACTTGACTGGAGAAGTCTTTTGATCATTGAACGAGTGACATCAGTGGTGGTCTGACAACATGAGGAGGCGTGGTTATACACCAAGCCCTTCCCCTAGTTTCATCCTGTAAGCAGACAACACACAGTTAAGACCGGTTTTAGGAATAGACGAACTAGGCGATCGCAATACATGCAATAGCTGTTTGCGTGTATTTCTAGAAAAGAGGGAGCAAAACTCAAATCTGGTCTAACGCAGAGAAAAGGCCACAACCTTCCCTGCATGCAGAAATTAAGTTTGGAGTTTGTGCTAGGGTTAATTGTATATTACTGTGATGGTGATATAATAATGAATTCAGATAGAAACAGAGCTATACTTAATACCAATGGATCTCAAATATGTTCTAGACATCCAGACACACAATCAGTCATTAAAGCGTACTAGTCAGAGTGAATTGATTCTGTCAGTTACTATCTACACCTTGCCTGTACTGGCATTCGCCAAACAAGTGATATTTAGTCTGGAGACCCACCTATTGCTTTTCTCGTAGCGGAAGCGTCGTTTACGATTATCCAGACCTGATTATTG
>JAODXP020001338.1:0-5000 GCA_027497455.2 Sardinella longiceps | reverse complement strand
CTAGGATGCTGTTACTAAGAGGCCAGAGGATGCTGTTACTAGGAGACCAGAGGATGCTGTTGCTAAGAGACCAGAGGATGCTGTTACTAGGAGACCAGAGGATGCTATTACTTGGAGACAAGAGGATGCTATAACCACAAGCTTTATAGGCGATCAAATATGATAAAAGGTTGCTGTTTGGAACTTGTGTATGATAATGTGACTCATCAATGAACGAGTGGAACTGACCTGCAGTCCTGGACATGAGGGGGGAGCACCAGGATCTGAATGAAGAACAGACAACACAGGAGTAGATATTATTAGTTAGATGAAATATTTAAAAATGTAACAGTTTAACAGACTACCTCAAAGTGTCTGAAAGGCCTTGGACCTCAGAGTGTTAGTGAGCTGAATTACTTGTAGGACGCTATTAATGTGAGACAAAGTTGCTTTGAGGCATGCTGATAAAATACAATGCTCTACTGGATGTATTTCCAACGCACCTCTGGTCAGGATCAGGATGAAGAGTAGCAGACTGAGAACAATAAGGAGAACCCCCAGGACTAGAACCACAGCTCCACACACACCACCGAAGAACTGACCTAGGGAGAGAGAACACACCTCGCCATTTCATTCTATTGAGTTCTGGAATTGGGCGAGTGTTCCATCAAATAATCAGTGGAATCCACCGCCTTGTTTAGGGTCACGCTTCCGGCTTTACAGGTGAATCACTCACAAAATGCTGAAAGTAGCGGCCTTTCTTACTGGTTTCACTTTGTCACAAAGATTGTTTCTTGCCATCAACAGTATAGAAGGGAAAGGGCTTGTAACAACTAGTTCATTTTCCTGCGTAAATTTGCTCCATGAGGCTAATAATGTAGTACCGATTATTATGTATTTTCAATGGAAAGTGTGTAAGTGGGAAGCAAAACATTTTAGAAACATAATTTGAGTGTGGTTGAGTAGTTTTAGAAACACAATTTGAGTGTGGTGATTATGCTGTTTTTACCATGGTTTCTAACGGCACACTGCTATGCGTCATGCATAACAACACCCATGGTAAAACCAGCGTAACCCCCATGGCGTATTGCTTACTATACATAGTGCAGCACAATACAGTATCTATACATCAATATACAACAATATAAGTAAGGGATAACAGCCACCGAGGTGTCCCGATATGAGAAAATAACGGACGAGGCGAAGGCGAAGAACAGTCCATATGCAATACAAAGGCACTGTACACACAACTCATATACTGTATATGACATATCTCATTAATGTGAGATATGGTAAAATAAGGGATAAATAAAACAAAGTAAAATAAATAAATAAAATAAAAGTGTGTTACTCCGAACACACAAACACACACACACACACGGTCACATACCATCGTCTTCAGGTTCTGACTCAGCATGCTCCTCTTGAGCTGTGAAGACACACACTGGTCAAAGAGCCATAGTAGCACAGGAGTTTGTGAGACACACACACACACACACACACACACACACACACACACACACACACACACACACACTGTGAAATGAAGCATTAAAGCTTTTAGTGGTTACCTGGGACATTTACATACAGTACGTGGCACACACACACACACACACACACACACACACACACACACACACACACACACAGTAAAGTAATGTGTAATGTGTACCTGTGACGTTCAGGTATGTGGCGTTTCCAAATAGCATGTAGTTGTTAAAAGCCCCTGATACAGTCCCACAGTAGTAGAGTCCAGAGTCAGACACACTCACACTCCTCATCTCTAACATAGACGTCACACTGTTTGCAGTAGCGTTCAAGTGTCTGCTGCTAAATCCCTTACAGAAGTTGATCTGAGAGGTTTTGGTCTTCTGGTTGAATTCAATGACGAGCACACAGACTGGAGCTGATTGGTTGGTTTGTCTGAGCCAGACGACGGCAATGAAACCCTGATCAGCACCTGGGGCGCCATGGTTACAGTTCATCTGGACAGACTCACCAACACACACCTCCACTGCTGAGATACACCTGAAGAACACACACAAAAACACACCTGCACGCACACACACACACACACACATTAATGCACACACGCAATCACGCATACACACACACAAACACACACACACACACACACACACACACAATTACGCCCATTACAGAGAGACACAATAAGAGTTGAGCACCATGCATGATACAATCCTGCCTAAATCAAAAAGTATAAAATTGATGTAGACACACATGTCCATGTATTAAATTAATATACATTAATTGCTTAATATATTGATAGTGCTCACCTATTGAGTAGACAAGTATCCCATACATGAAGCCTCTAACCATGGTGTGTGTATTATGCGTGTGTGTGTGTGTGTGTAAGAGAGAGAGGTGTGTGTTATGCGTGTGTTATCCGTGTGTGTGTGTGTGTGTGTGTGTGTGTGTGTGTGTGTGTGTAGAGAGAGAGGTGGCGATTAACTGATGAAGTGAGCTGAAGAGAAATGTGGCCGTTTTATATGTGATGGGGGAGGAGTCATGTGGTCTTTGGTATTTTTTGCCCTCAACTGTGCCTTCCAGGCAGCGCTGCCTTCAAGGCACTACTCCACTCAGTTTAGGGGTTAGGATGAGGGTTGAGTAGCCTAGACTCTAGACGTACCCCTAGCGGTAGCAAATTTGAATTTGCACAGAGGATACGTCTAGAGGCCACTGATAGAAACCCGTTGTAGCCTTCCTCTGGTGGCGGATAACCAATCACAGTGCGGTATGTGTACAGGAAATCGTAAGGCGGGCTTTGTACGATGACGACAGCCCTGCTCAAACCAGAGCGGAATCGTCTTTGGCTTTAGTTTTGGACGAATTGCACTTGTCATTTTCTTTGAAAGTGAAACAAGAAAGTGCACTGAAGTTTTTCGTTCTGAAAAAGATGTCTTTGCCGTGTTACCGACGGGCTACGGGAAAAGTTTGATATACCAGCTGGTACCACTGGCCAGAACGCTAGCCTATTACGTGGAGAGGCAGTTTGAAAGACAACGCAATCACCCGCCCCTCCATTGCGGTACAGTCTATCAGTGGTCTTCAGACTATACATTCTTATGATATAGTCTGGCGTGTCAGGCTAAGGGTTGAGGGGGTTAGGGTTAGGAATAAGGTAAGGGTAGTGCCTTTTAGGCTGTGCTGCCTGGAAGGTGCCGTTGGGGGCAAAAAACACCACTGATCGAGTCAGATATGACGACTTTCAGATGTGTGTGCGGACGTCTAAGGCTATGTTCAGACTGCACTCCAAATCTGATTTTTAGCATATCTGATCAACATCAGATCTCTCTATCGACCGCGTTCACATTGCTTGTCATATCGGATCTCCATGTCCGCTAATCACCTGCCATATCCACGTGGGTTACTATGGTACCCCAACGCATCATGCCCACAAATAATAAACAAACCCGCGGAGGGTAGAATGCTGGTTGTTTCTCTCTCAGATGGTTAAGTGGGGCCGTAGCACACAGCTACAAGTAACAAGGAAGTATCAGAGATGGAAGAATAAAGTTACTCATCTTTATTTCAGTGCATCAATGCAGTCCAGCACAGCTGTTAGTTGCCTTTCTGATGCGTGGTTGAAAACTTTCACTGACGTTGCTTTCCACACGCGAGGTAAGCCTTGCTTTCCACACGCGAGGTAAACTCCAACTTGCGGCAAATCCATAACGCGCACTGACACGTTGTTATAGCAAACGACACTGTTTTTTAAAAGGAGAATTAACATTGATCTCTCACTTCCGTCCATCTGCATTTCACGTGTTGATGTTTGTGTCACGTGACAAATGACGCAAGTGACACGGTGAAATCTTATCCCATGTGGAAAAGCTGTTCAGATCGCAGCATATCCGATATGAATCGCAATTGACACCACATGGGTATGTAGGGCGTAACAGATTCGGAAAAATCGGAATTCATGTGGTTTTCTGCTGTTCAGACCACCCGAAATCAATTCTAGATACAATCTGGATATGAAAAAATCGGATTTGGGATGCGCAATCTGAACGAGGCCTAAAAGCTGAAGGAGATCTAAACCGGGGCGTTAACACGACACACATCCACCCACTTCATCTTTATTTCTGACCAAGATCACACACACACACACACACACACACACACACACACAAACACACACCTAATTTTGAGGTGTACTTAGTTGTGTGTCTTGACATCATCAGTAATTTTGCATGAAGCCAGGGAGCTTGAGATTACAAAATGGGTCAGCGATACTCAGATTAGACGGATGGAGGTCTTAAGGGACTGACATATGGACGTAGGGACCCGTAGGGTAGGAATGGGCCTTTAGCTTGCTAACTTTTTGAGGGTAGATTGCTGACAGACATCTTCCAAATCACAGTAGGCCTAAAACAACTAAATGTATTTAACCAACTATGGAGCTTGGTTGAGTTTTATCCGCTAGATAGATTAGCAGCAGTCCATTATGGCATTGCTAGGACAACAGAGGACTTCTTCAGGCCAGTACGTGCGTCTCACCTAAGACCATGAGTGCCGTGCACATTCTTTTCTTCACATAGTCGCCGTATTGTGCAAATCAATCGTCCAAGATCAGAGGTTTGAAAAGCTGATACTCGCGCTTAAGTGTGTTACAGTTCGATGGCGTCAGAAACTAGATGTACCGCATTGTGGTACAAAATATGACTGCCGCTCAGTTCTGCATATTCTCTGCCCTGTGTGTGTGTGTGTGTGTGTGGGTGTGAGACAGTAGGCCTATCATCCCAAACCAGTAACCCTTCGCTTAATAGCACCATCTACAGGTCGATGGTTGTACAGTCATTAAATGTACATATAAATTCATTTATTTTATAGCCCCCCATGGATGAAATTCCACAAAACTTGACATATTCCACAAGATGTCAGGTTCATCATACACATTAAATTTGGTGCAGTTCATAGCATCTGATAAAAGACACGGGCAATTAAAGCCAGGAGGGCAACAGAAGCTGCGTGCAGTACTGTAGCAACACAGCACTACT
>JAODXP020001337.1:222500-225878 GCA_027497455.2 Sardinella longiceps | reverse complement strand
ACCCTCTATTGAGTTTTAGAGGCTACCTGTAATGTACACACACACACACACACACACACACACACACACACACACACACACAATGTACACACTAGCAGACACACACCTGTAGTCAGTACCTGTACACACACACACACACACACACACACACACACACACACACACACACACACATACAGTAGCTACTTGTAATACACACACACACACACACACACACACACACACACACACACACACACACCTGAGTCAGTAGCTTAGTAGTCAGTAGCACACTGGAGGAGAAAGATACATATCTGGAATGAACCTGTGTAAATAGAGATGCTGAAAGTAGGTGTGTGTGGTGTGTGGAAGTGAGTGTGTGTGCTAATGTCATCTCTCTGTATCTGTATCTGTATGTGTGTGTGTGTGTGTGTGTGTGTGTGTGTGTGTGTGTGTGTGTGTGTGTAATCAAACCAGCTGCTACGTGCATGTAAGATATCTCCCTTGGGCCTTTGAAACCATCCCTTCCATCATCACTATGACAACTAGCTACACATGAGTGTGTGTGTGTGTGTGTGTGTGTGTGTGTGTGTGTGTGTGTGTCTCCTGTCCAAAGCTTTGAAAACACACACCCACATGCAGTAGATGACCCTGGTCCCCGCGCTGAACCCGACCCCCTGTGGAGCCTGGTGTTGTCATGTCAATCCATCCACAGCTGCTTCTCCTCATCTGCTGTCATAGCGACCACCAGCATCAGCACCAGCTCCACGGTGATCTTCACCACTGTGGGATGTCTCTCATTATCAATGCCATCCTCATGGAAAACTCTGTGTGTGTGTGTGTGTGTGTGTGTGTGTGTGTGGTTGTACTGTATGTGTGTGTGTGTGTGTGTGTGTGTGTGTGTGTGTGTGTGTGTGTGTGTGTGTGCGCGGTGTGTGTGTGTGTGTATGTGTGTTTGTGTGTGTGTGTATGTGTGTGTGTGTGTGTGTGTGTGTGTGTGTTCGTGTGTGTGTGTGTGTGTGTTTCGTGTGTATGTGAGTGTGTGTGCATTAATTGCCATATCTTCTCGGTGTGTTTGCACACATATCTCCATGCATCAGCCCTTCAGTCTTCTGTCTCCATCCCCACAAACAGTAGGACCCCACACAGCACATCAGCTCAACCGGCTTTCCCTCCACACTCCCCACTCCCCACCCACTCTGGTTCCTCTGAATCGAGAGTTCTTCACCTCTATGCTTGCTCTGTTTATCAACTTATGCAGCCCCGCCCTTTTTTTTTTTTTTTCTACCACGTTTGCCCTCTGATTGTCTTGGAACTTCCGTTAGACGCTGCCTCTCATTCAAATCAACGTAATTTTCATGAAATACCACAATCACAAAACTCCTTATTGTAGTCGTAGAAACACTGTTTTTACTGCTGAAAACATCATTTTTTATCTGGCGACGAACTGTTCTAACTTTATTGATGGATATTGTGAGCACAACTTCATAGTAAGACCAGAGATACTGTATTATGTGGAGATGAATCGTTCTAGGCTTCCCCAACGTTAAAAATCGGGATACAGTTCCGGTCTCCTAAATAGGTGCGTCATAGACGTCATAACATTAACTTTTTCTCTTAATAAGCAGTTAAATAATTAAAACATAATTTCCAGTGTCGTTTTATTATCATTGCTTGTTTGTGATACCCATTCGGTACATTTTCAGGCACGGGGTAAATAATTCATTTTATGTATTAACCGAGCTAGCAAGCTAGCTAACGTTAACATGCCAACCGTTTTTGCCTGGGTTACTATGAGAACATGGCTAGAATATCGCTAGCTTGCTAGCACCTGAGAACCTCGGTTAAATTTCTATATTGCTACAAACGAACTTGACATGGACATTTTCATTTACCTGGCATTAGTAATGTTGTCTAGGAAGGTGACATTTTATTGAGAGTGTGATTTGTAAATTTAACAACTTTATTGTGGCTGTCGCTAGCTTTTTAGCCAGCTTGTTATCAGACAGCAGGGCACTTTTCTAGTTTCCTGGTGAACCGTAGCCTGTAAGTAACAGGCTTCTGGTACACCAGTGATTCGCTCTCCTCCTTCGTTTTCGAAATAACCGGGGCAGCACGACGAATCAGGATCGTAGGGAGGGATTTCAGTGGGTATGACGTTTCCGTTTTGGTTCCCGACCTGGCGGCGCTTATGTGACGATACGTCCAACGTCACAAAGCTTCAACGTGAGTGGTCGAAGTGTCATGTCATTCATATGAGGTTGCTCCAACCACGTGCAAGCATCTTTTGACTAAACCACGCCTGCGGAGAGGCGTGAAAGGGCAGTGTGCCAGAAGCCTGTTACTTACAGGCTACGGTTCACCAGGAAACTTTTCTAGCTACCTAGGCTTAAATAAAGTTCGTTTTCTTCCATTAAGTTAACTTACATTTCTTATTTATAGGCTAGTTCTGATCAAAATTACCTGCTTATTGTGACTAGGGGTATAAAAATGTCCAAAGCCCTTCCTCAAATAAGGGAATTTAGTTTATTGGAGAAATCTAGTACAATCCCACGAACTCCACATTGGGTTTAACGAAGGTCTGTCTACTACCGGTCTCCTAAAGGGGCGTGTCAGCTTCGAACCCAACGTCATATGGAAACAGGAAGGAGCTCCTAATGAATGGTCTCGCTTTCATCAACCGTCTCTGGTAAGACCAATTATATTAGACCGTTAAAACACCAAATATCAAAACGCTAAGTCACTGCGTTGCTAGACCGGATTTGAATGACAATGGGCAGCACCCATGTTTACCCACGGAATAAGGTGAATACCAATGGCTGTGATGACAGGTTCTTTGTAAGGTTCCTTTGTCTACTCTACTGTATAACATTCCAGTAGCATTATAAAGTGTCTGTCTGTCTGTTTGTCTGTCAGCAGGATAACTCGAAAAGTACTGCACGGATTTGGATGAAATTTTGGGACAATGTGTATATTGGGACAACAAGCAAGAACTGATTCGATTTTGGTGGCGATCGGTGATCCAGAACATGATCTGGAATTTATATTGTGTCTGTGACCACATTGCCTTGGCGGAGGTCTGTGCTGTCTGAGTGCTTTTCTAGTTTCTTCTATTTTTTCAGTTTGCTTTGTTTATAAATTCCTCTGTTTATGCAGTTCTTCTGTCCCCCTCTCTTCACATCAGCTCTCATGCCCATCAACGGGCTCATCTCCTCCTCTCAACTCTAACCTCTGTTTGGGTCTTTCCCTCCCCTCTTTCTTTCATCTCCAACTTTCTCTCTATCCATCTCTCACCACTCCTCTCTCTCTCTCCTTCTCTTCATCAGCCTCCCTCTATATCGTCTTTTTAACTGTTTGCCCATCTCTTCATGTTTTCTTTCTTTACTTATCCTTTCTCTC
>JAODXP020001337.1:30000-210000 GCA_027497455.2 Sardinella longiceps | reverse complement strand
CACTTTACGTCACTAACGTATATTTCTAAGCGTTCTTCTGTATTTTTGTAAGCGCGCGAACCTCAACTGATGGGCAACTGGAGCTGGAGCCAATGAAAGCACTGTGTTTTGGCTGCAACTTTTTTGTACAAAAAAGTGCCGGGTTTGGGTGTTATAAACTGTCTAACCGAGAGAAGGGAAAGGGTTAATATCGAGTACCTAAGGAAATTGCCCATAACGGTGAGAAATGAAGAAAAAAACCTCACAGAACAATGCTGTAGTTCGTAATGCCCACAGCCTCGATTGTCGGCAAATCTTTCCGCTCTTGAGAAAATTCTGATATTTTCACCAAGTACGGGGCACATTTTTCTGACCCGCTAGATGGTTTTCATCTACATTTATCAATTTAAAAGTTCTGATACTGTAGGCCTACATGATGTCACAATCTCAGCACCTCAACATTTGACTGACAGTGTCGTGCAATAAAGTATAGCCTCATAATACACATTTTACTGCACTGCTTGATCACTTTTTATGTGTGGGCTGCCCTAGGTGTAGCCAAGAGTTGAACTGGTTCTACAGCTACAGTGCCTGCCTGGTTTAACATTAACTCCTGTGAGAGGCCCAGTTGCAGTCACTTAAACTGCATCAAAATAGGCCTGATTCACCTGTCTTTTTTATAGCATTTTCGATCTAGTACACAAATCTACAAAGCCATTCTTTGGTGAATAAGCCATACAGGTTAATGAATGTATGTGGAGAATAACATGTTGGGCAATAGGCAATATAGTAAAAAGTGCACCAGGAAAGCCTCACATACCAGCAATATTACACATTGTGTGTGTGTGTGTGTGTGTGTGTGTGTGTGTGTGTGTGTGTGTGTGTGTGTGTGTGTGTTTTGTTCCCTTGGGTCTAATTTACCATATGGAATGAATCTGATTATTATAGTAAAACAATGTAGTTTTTTGCTGAAGAATGGCTAAATTAGCTACATAGCTACCATAGCCACCTTTCAAACATTTTTTCCAAAGTTCTACTGCCACTGCTGGGACATGCTAATGATGTCTGATAGCAAAAAAAAATGTTAGCAATGTCAATAGCAATTCTTTTATATTGACCCCCAACTAGGACTACAGTGCGTCCTATAGATGGCTGGCTGGTGAGAATAAAACTTGCATTTATCCATCCTTCACATGATTACATTTTAAAAAGTCTGTGTTTGTGTGAAGACTTAAGTGCAGGATAAAGTTTGCATGCATGCCTGAACAGGAATCTGCATCAGCACTTCAATGTTTGTGCTTAGATTTGGATAGGTGAAAAATCCGGTCCATTGGAAGAACATTGTCAGCAAACATTATGGTACATTAAACAAAAAAGGTCAACATTGTGTTCTCCCTGGGAACCAAGATATCAATTTGCCACATGACAATGATCTTTTTTGTCTGTTTTTTTTTTCCATCATGACCACTCTTTTCTGTGATATTCTGTGACAGTAAAAAACGCAGAATTCTGTCAATAGGGTTTGATATTTTTTTTGTGTTTAGTCAAATGGTACTTGGCCAGACATATCCAAATGATCCACTCTTTTCTAAATCACTTATAAGTTTCGACACTGCATGACACTTCAGTTGCATTATCATTAAGGCCAGAATTCCTATACATTAATTAATGTGATGTAGACATCTACTGATGTTTCATTTTGTCTGACTGATGCAAACTTTACCAACATGATCAACAGAGAAAGATGGCAAAAGAAACTGCCGAAGAGAAGATCAGCAAGATTCTTCAAAGAACATTTAGAAGTAGGGGAGACAGTGACTGGGATGCACAGTCTGAGGAATCTGTGTCTTTAAGGTCAGTAGCCTACAATTTTGCATTAAATGTTATAATTCACACATCTGATTTCATCCAATTTATGTACATCCTCCAAACTCATACTGCATACAGTAATTATGAATATGATTTATGTGTTGCAGCAGCTTTCATGATGACAGAGTTTTTTCTCCAGTTCCCAGTGTGATGTCCATGAACAGTGATGAGTCAATACCTCATCCAATTTCATTTGAACACAAAAGTCCAGAAGGCTCTAGGTACTGTATATTACTCAGGGTCTCCAACAGGGTCTCCTTCCTCAGAGAGCAGACAAAATGAAAGTGCCAGAGAGCTCTTAAAACAGTGCTATCTTATTTTACGTTGTTGTTATTGATAATTCACCTTTGGCTAAGCCTCGCCCCCGATTGTTGACATTCCAGACTCCGACATCTTTTACTAAAGTTGCATAGGAATATAATGGGAAACAGCACGTCTGACACTAAAAATGAACAACTCATGACTTTGGTGCAGACCTAACAATATGATTACAATAAGCCTGCATTGGCGAAAGCCAGTATGACATCGAGGGATATGTTGCAAAATTAAAATTTGGCTTTTTGAATGTCAGGAGATGGATATTCACTCATGGCTAATGTTAATTTACCAAAAATTTACCAGAAATAAACAAATCTTGCATGACTGTTTTTAAAATTCTTATTATTGCATCATGTTCCATTCCAAAAGCCCTGCCTGAGACCGTTTCAGCCCTGACCTCGGTCTAGGCCTGATAATGGAAAGTGGTCCGAGGCTTTACCCCAGACACCAGAGTTTTATCCTGTAGTGGAAATGAACCATAAATATCAAAAGGTCAAAGGTTATATGACACTCCAAGTTCTAAAGACTTATAATAATATTATAATACCTCATGAGTACAGTCATGAACACATATAATCACAAATTCTATTGTCAGTAGTTAAAAGCATTTATGAATGCATCATAACCTTTTATGAATGCATTTATTATGCATTATGAATATTGGTTTCATAGAAAGTGTTACCTGACTTTTTTCTTAGACTTGACAGTTTACTTTCTATGGTAACTATGTAGGGAGGGTATTGGTGTGCCTTGTTCAGTGTGTCCCAAGAAGGCATATAAGTCCTGTCTGTCCTGCATCGCCTCCTTCTGTGGCACCCATGTGAAGGACCATTACACAGCTCCAGCACTGCAGAGACATAGGCTGGTGAAGGCCATCAAAGACCTGGAGCAGGGAGTCTGCCTTGAGCACAGCAGAGAGCTGAAGTTCTTCTGTAAAACTGACCAGACTGCAGTCTGTAAGTTGTGTGTGGCCACAGAACATAGTGGGCATGAAATAACAAAACAGGATGAAAATCAGGTAAATAGAAAGGGAAAAAGGGGAAAATTAGGGTTGCCAACCATCCCGTATTGGGCGGGATATTTTCATATTTAGAAATTTTTAATTTGTCCCATCAGGGCGTTAGGGTGCAGGTACAGGGCCTGTATCAGCACTTGTCCCGCATCTTGAACAAAGTATCCTTCATTTGGATGTGAGAAAGTTGGCAACCCTAGGAACAATGTGGTGTATGTGAGGCAGTGGTAGCATAGTGGTTAGTGAGCCTGCCTAGAATAGACTAGATATTGCGGGTTCGCATCTTGGTTGCTGTCATGGCCTTGAGCAAGGCACTTCACCCTAAGTTGCTCTAGGGGAGACTGGCCCAGTGGCTCTGACATAACTGATAAATGTAACAACAAATGCACTTTGGATAAAAGTATCTACCAAACGCCTTAATGTTTTGAAAAAATGAATGATCTATGATATGGACATGGACCTTAAAATTGTAACCTATTTTGTAACCTCTCACTCTGTTGAAAATTCTTTCTACAGGCTCTTCAATCAGATAAAGCACAAAAGGAATCTCCGAGAGGTAAATGGAATGATGTATTTTCCGCTACTCATTATTAAAAATGATATAAAATGGAAACATCTGGTACTTGATCATGATTGGTTGAATCGTCGTCAGTATAACACAATGCACAACTGAGACGGCCTTTCATCATGCCTATTCAATTAGCAGCCCAAGGATCACATTCAGCCCTAGCTCACTTTAAAAGGATCCCCGGCTAGTTTGGCATGTTAACGTTATAAGATTAGTAATGACGTCAATTTTAATTTACGTTACCCCAAAACATTAAAAATACGACGGTTTTAAAGAAAATGTTTATTAGAACCTGACAATCATTTCTTTGGTAAAGTTCTATTACGGTTACGCCTCAATGACTTATGGGTAAATCGTGACATCAAATGGTTGTCCAGCAAAATTCTATGGCTTTTCAGGACCAGTTTAGGACGTTATTGCACAGTAAAATACATCTTCTGTTAAGTTTGCCGTTTAAACCCACGCCACCATGAATTAAGGGAACAATGGGGAGACAGTACACGGTGTTGCAAGATGATCGGAGGTGAGGATACGATAGAGGATCAATATTTACGTGGTCCATGTGTAGCTCCAGCTTGACCGAAAGCAGTGCAACCATTTGTCGTCACGTTTTACTCATAAGTCATTGAGGTGTAACAGCAATGGAACTTTACAAGTGAAATGAATTTCAGCTTCTAATAAACATTTTCTTTAAAACCGTCATATTTTTAATGTTTTTGAATAACATCAATTAAAGTTGACGCCAATGCTAGTCTTATAACACTAACATGTCCAACTAGCCGGGGATCCTTTTAAGGAGCAGACTAACATAACCTTCTACTCAAAATCATTACAAAAAAGCATGTGGCAGATCTCTGTTATAATTTGATTAATAGATTTTTCAAGTTAAGTTTCTAATGATTTCCAGTGATAATGAACTGCATTTATCTCTAGAACTAATTTCCAGTAGCACCTTGCTAGCAACAAAGTTATACACCTTACATTTGAATCTAAATGATGTTCATTTCAGTTTTCCCGCACGGTGGAGGAGACAAAAGTCAAAGTCAAAGCAAACTTTATTGTCAATGAAACTCTGCAACAGTACATTGCAAACAGACTGAAATTGTGTTTATCCACACTCAAACTGTGCAACAAAATGAAAAATTTGACATACAATTAAGATATATAATTAAGACTTCACAACTCAGCATGATAAGATAGTTATATTAGTTTAATTAGATATCTCCCAGGATTAACCAGTACAGAGGAAGGGTTCCGTATCATAGGTCCGACATCCATCTCTACTGTGTATCGTCGGACTAATGGGACGTCGGACCAATGGGTCTCTTTTTTTTCGGACTAATGGGATGTCGGACTAACGGGATCTCCATTCAATGGTTCATTTTCGGACTAATGGAATGTCGGACTAATGGTATGTCTGACCAATTCATAGTTTTCACCCGAAGATTCCGGCTACTATGACGTATGGGACTGGCGGGCAAAAAACATTCCCTCCACTGCCCTCCATACAGTATTTTTACCACTGATACTTGAAATCAAAATAAAATGTATGGTTTACGTGAATATGGCAGTGATCAATTTCAGCAAAATGGTCTGTAATTAACCCTAGCCTATTAGTCAATCGCATTATCAAATATCCTATGCGAAATATTAGCTTACTGACATATGGATAAGGCCAGTTAGCAGCGCTGCTTAGGTCGGCTGCACATCTTTCTCAAGGCGTCCAAATTAATGGTTAAATTAACTTCCAGAGCCAGTTGGTTTTAGTTGTGTTCACTTAACTGTTGCATTATTATGACCTGGACCAACTATTGGATTACACTTGCCACCTGAAACGAACAAGATATGAAGAAGTCCGAAAATAAGGATTATTTTGATGTCAAAAGGTAGGCTGAAATTGAAAGCTAACGTTAGCGGTTTGACCAGGTGAAACTTGATGTAAACTAGGGATGAGCAAGCTGTCATTTATTTGGTGTTTGTATTGCTGTTTTCCTCGGCATTCTTTGGTATAATAGGCCTATCTGTGATTTAATGTACGTTCAATTAACATGCCGTGGGATTTTGGTGCCTAGTAATAACTACGGCAACGACCGCTTAGCTCCCCCTGTCTCCGTTAGCTTTTCGAGTTCAGAAGGTGAGGAGGGAAGAGTAGGCTATAAGAGTAGGGTATACGATCTGTGGCTACTACATAAAGTAGGCTAAGCAAGTGGATAACATCATCATGTTTTCTCCGAAGTTTCGTTGTTTGAGAAACTGTTTGGCTCTTGTTACATGAATCATTACGTGAGGGTTTAACGTTAATTGGGTTCTGCCAATATCATACGTCCTGCTAACTTCACCGCGCTGCTGCCAATGCCGTCGGCAGGATGCCGATTTAACAAAAAAAGACGACAAAGCTACTGTAGGCATAGTCGTATTTTTCTGTTTACCATGTCTATGCCAATAGACGGGCGAGATGGTTGATAATTTTAGAAACTGGTATGGAGCGCAAACGTCCGGTTACTTAACGTAACACAGGTTCTCTGATAACAGAACGAAGCCCTCTGCCCGCCAGGTACCCGTTCGATTGACGTCACTGCAAACTATGAATATGGTCCGTCCCCTAGAGGGAAACTGTCAGAGTTCATATGAAAACAGTAGATAAAACAAAAAACAAAAAGACTGGCAAAGAACTGCCAAAAAACTGCCAAAGGCCAATGCTCAGAAGGATAAAAAGCACTTATTTGAACCAAGGGAAATCACACCAGAGAGATTAAGGAGAAATTGTAGAAAAGACAACTCAAGTCACTAGAACAGTACACAGAGACTGAATCCATACTGTGATGACGTCAAGGTCAGACAAGGACTGAGAGAAGCTAAGATGCTTAAATAGTAGTCAAAGTAGCAGGTGTCTGTGATCAGTAATCAAGAGAGAGGGAGTGGAGAACTTCAGAGGCAGGACAGCTTAGAGGGTGCAGGACCAGTGGAGAACCTGGTGCAGACGTGACATTGTGAAATCTGATAATACTAGTGTTATTTTCAGTGATGTCATATGTGCAATTCAAGGTGTATATCGACTTGTGTGTGTGTGTGTGTGTGTGTGTGTGTGTGTGTGTGTGTGTGTATTAAACATCTGTAGAATGGGAGACTAAGTCAGACAGAATATTTATACATAATTATTGTAGTATATTCATTTTTTTAAGGATTTTATTTCTTTTTTTTCTTTATAGATTGCATGAAACCTTTTCTTGGAAAACTGGGTCTTCTGGAATTTTATCCAAATAAACTCACTTTGAGATATTTACTGGAGGTTAATAGTGACACAATTTTGGAAAAAGACGTGGAGTCTCTGAAAGATGTCCCTCTGGGTTTCCTAAGAAAACTACTGATGATAAATACAGATTGTCGCAATTGCTCAGTGCCCAGGGAAACAGAAAGCAGTAGTGATGATGATGAGAATGTGGAAGAGGAGGGGGAAATCAATCCTGTGGATCTAGTCACTGCTCTCTACCTTTGTGCTGACAGTTTTTTGCAACAGGAAATGTCCATCAAGATGTCAATGTGTCAGTTTGCCGTCCCTTTCCTGCTACCCCAACCTGATAGCAATCAATGCACACTCATGCTATGGGCTCTAAGGAATATTCACAAAGAGTGGCGGCCTCATGACCTTACACACACCAAAGGTTATGTAGATGACAGTGTTGTCCATGCACAGATACCTTTGATTAGTTTTGTTCGTCTTGAAGACTGTAGTTTCTCCAAATCCCAATTAATTAATCATATCCTAAGTAATGCACAACAAAGCAGGCAGTTTTTTACACAGAGAGAAATGAATGGGGGGAATGTCCCAAAGAAGATTTCAAATGGCCTGGTGGAGATTGTCTGGAGTCTTCCATGTGGCCAGAGTAACATTGATGTGTTTCCTGAACCTGTGGCAATAACCAATATGAGAGGAGATATAATCACCAATGAAGCACAATTCAGTTTCCTAATGCAGGTGTCTACAGCCGTTTTTGTGTTACTGGACACAGTGACTGAGGAAGAAGAGAGACTGTTAGATTTGCAGGGCCCTCTAAAATCCAAGCTTTATTTGGTGATCAAACAAAAAAACAAAAAATATGTGATGTCAATTAATACACTGAAGCTCCAGGAAAGTCATGTGTTGATGTGGAAACGAAAACACAACATGGCACAACTCTTGACTCATATCGCTGGTACTATTAAAAACATTTTGGACGAGGGCAAGGAATTAATGACCATAGAGAACATGTCGGAATCTTTACATAATTTGAGTGTGTCTGTGGATGAATGTAAAAGTAAAGCCTCAATTCCAGCAAAGATGGCTGCTGAGAGGATAACCAAAGGAATTAGAGTCTGCCAGATATCTGACTACAAGAAGACACAACTACCACTTCAAGGTGAATACTTGAAAGAAATAGCTCAGATTGAGTTGGAGGAATGCAGACTGCCGGATCCAGGTGATCTAAGTCTAGAGAAATATAAGGCTGAACTTCAGGAGAAGAAACATACTCTTAGAGACAAGCAAGGCAGCATTGAGACATCAGAGGCAATGAAACAGTTCATTCAAGCACTGTCTACACCAGACAAAAAGCAGAGAATATTCTTTCTCAAATGGATGGCACTTCAATTGAATAGAGAATCATGCAAGTACTTAACAAAACTCCGCCAAAATTACAAGAAACTCTGCCATGAAAAGGGCAGCAAGTCAATCAAGGAACTTGATCAACAGCTTTTGGACAACAGTTTGGGCATTGAGCATTACATGAGAGAAATGGGACAGGTTTATGAATCCAAACACATGGTGCAAAATGAAACAAAGCAACTCGCCTCAGTTGCAGCTGAGCTTTTACTTGATGGACACCCTATTGAGCTCCTTGATGGAGATGCATCTTACATCCCAGAAAAGTGGGTTACTGATGTTCTTATGGAGGTTCACAAAAATGTAGGGTGCAGTCGACTCTTGGTTGTGTCAGTTTTGGGTGTGCAGAGCACAGGGAAATCTACTCTCCTCAACACCATGTTTGGAGTTCAGTTCCCTGTAAGCAGTGGCCGCTGCACCCGAGGAGCTTACATGCTCTTTCTCTCTGTTGAACAGGAACTCAGAGAAGAACTGTGTGATTTTATTCTGCTCATTGACACAGAGGGCTTAAAGGCACCTGAACTTGCCAGTCTTGATGGCAGTTGTGAGCATGACAATCAACTTGCCACGCTCGTCATAGGACTCAGTGATGTAACCATCATAAACATTGCATTTGAGAATTCAACAGAAATGAAAGACATTCTTCAAATTGTTGTCCATGCATTCCTGCGGATGAGCCATCTTGGAAAGAGGCCTGAATGTCATTTTGTGCACCAAAATGTTTCAAGTGTATCTGCACATAACAAACTGATTACAGACCGTGAGTACCTTTTGGAACAGTTAGATGACATGACAAGGATTGCTGCAGACATGGAGAGACAACCTGAAATTCAAAAATTTTGTGATATTTTGGATTATGATGTGGAAAAGAACAACTGGTACATACCAAGCCTATGGAATGGAACTCCCCCAATGGCTCCTGTTAATTCAGGATACAGCGAAGCTGTGCTTGAGCTCAAAAGGCATCTGCTGAAGCAAAACCAAACTGAAAATTTGTCTGAGATCCCTGATTTCTTGTCCTGGATGAGTAGTCTGTGGAAAGCAGTGAAGCATGAGAACTTCATCTTTAGCTTTAGAAACTCTCTTATTGCCTACACTTACAACAATTTATGTAAAGAATTTTTAGAGTGGGAATGGTCTTTCAGGAAGAGTGTTTATTCTTGGTGGAACAGAGCAGAGGCACACATAGCAAATACTGACACCAGTGAACTAGAAGGTCTGTGTGAAAAGTTTGAATCAGATGCAAAAACCGAAATTGAAAAACAAACAGCCAAGATGACAAAGAATTTGGAAGAGTATTATCAAAGAAAAGATGGACATGTAAACCTCATGAAAAGGTTCAGGGCTGAGTTCGAAATCAGCATCAATCATCTTTGTAAAGAGATGATCAGATACGTTGACAATAAACTTAAGACTGAAGTTAGTCTAAAAATTGACATGGAGAAAGTAGAAAACATAAAAAAGCAAGAAAGAGATACTGTTGAAAAGCGAGTAACAGACCTTTTGAAAACTTGCAGAGAAGATAACAGAGTATTGACCAACAGTGACTTGCATGAAGAGTTTGAGAAAATGTGGAGTGATGTAACAAGAGGCATTCATCCACTGAAAGAGAAGGACATTCCCTCTTTAGTCATGCAACAACTACGCACAAACATGACCCACCAAAATATTCAGAATGAGCTAGCACAAATTCAAGATCTAACTGAATATGGATTTGGAGAGTTTAAGGTAACAAATAAAAAGCACATAACACTGCAGGGCAAAATGTTGAGCATATTCACCAAGAATAGCATTAAAATTGATGCTAAAATTGTTGCACAAAACATAATAGAACGCTGTAAGACAATAATTGAAGACAATGTGAGCTCTGGCAAAGATTATTGTGATATGTACAGAAAAGAGCTTCTACAGATGATTGATGATAACCTGAGAACAGCAAAGAGGACCAACAAAGTATTTGAGATAGATTTGAAAATATACATATGTAGCATTGCAGCCCGAAGATTCTTGGTAATGCACAGAGATTTTCTGATGAAGAGAAGCCCTTTACAGCATCTACAAAAGACCAAGGAGCTTTACAGATCCAGTTTTGTTGACTCCTTTAGAGAAAAAGATCAATGTTGGAAGGCCCAAAACTTTACCCAACTTTGCATCAAACCAGCCATCAAAGAGTATATCAACAAATTCCTTGGGATTGAGATTGTTGATGGGATTCTGTCAAGCACCTGTTATCCTCAGTACAGTTCGCGGGCATACTCTCAATACACAATTTGGTCTGAACTGCTGGAAAAAGATGACTTTGAAAGTTTTGTGAAATGCATCCTAAATTATGAGACCTTCATTAAGGACTGGATTCATAGGCATGTTGTTGAATGGCTGTCCAATGACATGGGTTTGATTAAACTGAAGAGGCAGATTCTGCAAACTATCCTTGGAAAGATTACAGAAACAATTTATGCTGTTCAAAATAAAATCAATAATTCCAATGATGCTGACAATGCAACTGTGTTTATTGAGAGGCTTTCCCAGGCTGTTGCTGAAGACTTCTCACTTCCTATGACCAGCGTAGTTCTCTTCCAGATGGCCGGTAAAATGACTCCATTTATAAACCGTCTCCAGCAGTCTCTGGATGAGTTGAAGGAACAGCTAGAAAAAGAATTTGAAGAATCAACTAACGTTGAAGACGCACTAAACTCTCTCACATTCAAACCACAGGATGAGATTTTCAAAAGAGTATTTGGGTGTGGGGAGCAGTGTCCCTTCTGCAAGATACCCTGTGAGGCTGGAGGCCAATCACATAAGCATCATGCCACTGTACACCGTCCAATGGGTGTAGGGAAATATCACTGGGTAAAAACAGATACTCTGTGTGACACCATCTGTACAACAAATGTTTTCAGTAATGCCTTATTCAGAAATGATGATACACAATTTCAGGATCATCCTTTCAAGCAATACCGTGACTACTACCCCGGCTGGGACATTGCCCCAGACCCATCGACAGAAGCATCTGACTACTGGAAATATGTGCTGGTGAGATACAATGACAAGTTTGCAAAGGAATACAAGGCCAAACCAGCTGACTGTCCCCAACAATGGCACAATATCACCAAAGAACAAGCTTTGGAAGGATTAAAAGCAGCATTCAATATAAAACTAGAAATGCGCTTGCAGAGTGCCAAACCTCTGCCAAATCAACATGGTCACTGACGCCCTAGAGTTGTGGTGTTTACGGATGGATGAGAGGAATCTTAAAAAATTCCTGAGTCCAGATCCTGATACGGATCATCACCAAAAATGAATGGGTTCTTCCTTGACCAAAGACATACCTCTGGTTAAAATTTCATAAGAATCAGTTAGTAACTTTTGCCACTAAGTTACTAACAAAACAGACAGATAAACAAACAAATCCCAGGCAAAACATAGCCTCCTTGGCTGATAATAATAAACGTGAGCAATCGATCATTGATCTACTGTGCAATCTGATGCCCCCTTGAATAATTTGTCTCTTATCACCCCGTTCCATGGTTTTATTAATGATTCCATGAAGACATAAGTCACTCACAACCAACTCATAGATGGTTGCATTGCATTGGGACCACAATGGAAATAAGCTCTAGGGCTTTATTGTGTAATCCTGACTGTCTTGTTAGAAGGGATGGTGCGGTGTTTTATCTGTATCATGTTCTTTTGTTTTAAAATCTGAGTGGTCTAATAAATCAAAAATTTTCTTGCAACCATAGGCATTATATATAGTTTGGCTTTAAGAGCAAACTTGGAACAGATCTGTGTATTTACGCTCTCAAGGAAATCATAAATAATTACAGAAGACATAATTCCACTGTTTCCCTGTGCTTTCTAGATGCTTCTAGGGCCTTTGACAGAATTAATCATGGCAAATTATATCACAAACTTCAACAGCGAGGTGCACCATCCTACCTGATAAGGATCCTGCAATACTGGTACACTAATCAAACAATGCAAATAAGATGGGGCGGTAGCATATCTACACCCTTCCATGTAACAAATGGGGTGAGACAGGGTGGCATCTTATCCCCTGTTCTATTCAATGTATATATGGATGACCTATCCAATAATCTTAAGCAGTGTAAAACTGGGTGTATGGTGGGTGACAAGTTAATTAATCATCTCATTTATGCTGATGATCTGGTTATTATGACCCCATATAGTGCTGGGCTTCAGCAATTGCTTAATGTGTGCTCCAGTTATGGACTCCTATTTGACATCAAGTTTAATCATTAAAAAGTGTAATTTTAATTGTGAGAACTAAGGAGGACCAAAAGCAAAACTTCCCCTCGTTTTCTCTATCTAACAGCTCCCTTGATGTAGTGAGTAAAGTGCGGTATCTGGGTCACATCATCACTGATGACCACACACACACACACACACAAACACACTCTTGAGATGAAGATGCCATTTGAATTTCAAAAGCTGCTTTGCAAGGGTCAAAAAGGGAATCCCAACCCTGGGCATATTACCAGAAATCCCCAGTGGTACGTGGCATGTGCCTGTTTGCACGTGAACACACCCACATTCACACATAGGCCTATCTGAATGACTTGATTGCAATTTGTGAGTGGAATGCCTAACGAGATGCTGTCTTCTTGCCGCATTGTTGATTGCAAGAGCTGTTCTTATGATAGCCATGGAGTGAGGAATGCTAATGGGTTTTATCATATTCAAGCATGGAAAAAGAACAGCACAAGCTATAAGTCAGAGGTCACTAAATGGCAACGGATGGTATGGATATCAGCAGTAAGGAGACCAGACATTACTTTCATCAACACTCCACAATAAATGATGGTGTGTTCAAGACACTTTCACAAAGGTAAGTCACTTACTTTGTAGATGTAATATTACTGGGGCAACCAGTAATGTGATGTTAAACAATGTTACACTTACGCTAATGTTAACTGCCATGACTGCTAGAAAAAGGAGTTACCAGCGCACTAATGTGGTATCAATTTTAAATGTTGTCTACAAAGCAATGCGTATGCTGTATGTGTTTGCAGGCAAATGTTGGGAATGTGATCCTGACTGGGCACCTTCTCTGTATCTCGGCCACACTGAGGTGAAGACTGCAAACAAGCATAGACCAGATCAGGCAGTTTTGCAAGAAGGTCTCAAGCCCCATCGCCAAGCACTGACATCACTGGTCCTGAGACTGAGGTGCCAGTGACAAGCAGATTACAGAGGAGCTGTCACTTATCGACTTTTTTCAGTTTTAGCTGACCGTGGATTTGATATTAAAGGTGCCCCGCCACACAAAGCCGTTTTTACCTGTTGCTTTTGGTATAGAATAGTTCTATATGACCTCAAGTTACACAGTGCATGTGAAAATGTAATACTGTCTTCGCTATAGGCAATAGCCTATTAAAAGAAATATGCAAAGAAATTAGGTCAGTTTGAATCCATGGTCAGTGCTACGTAGTATAGACAACGTTACAGCCATTGGCTGACTGAGGAGAATTATCGCCCAATCCATGCTCTCCTGTATTTGACTAAAGCCCGCCCCTTGAAATACTCGCGAAAAAGAAGGAATATCCATGAAATGGTAACAGGCAACTTGTCAACTTGGCGAATTCAACAGTCTTGGTAAGTGTAATCTGACTGTGGATGTAGGCTAACAGTCGGCTACTCTTGCAATAAGTATCTGATTATGTTGGCTACTGTGACATCCTGACTATGTAGTAAGCTTACCTTTGCAAAGTGGCCGTTTACAATCTGCAAGCTAGGTTGGTGCAGATATCCTCTTTCTCGGTTTCATGATAATATTCCAAGTTTTTTTTTTCCGTACCTCGCAATTCGCAAGTAAAACTAATGTAAATATTCGTCCATGTGCTTTACAACGTCGAGCTTCAGCAGCGAATCAGAGCGCAGCCCATTGTAACAGTGGAAAAAAACCCGGAAGAACCGCATGAAATTTTCGAAGGCTATTCCTACAGGCTGCAAACGATCTCATTACGTCTCCTTGGACCGTTCTCAGTCCAAGTGAAGTCACATACCCTATTTGTAGACCTCAAAGAACAATTTAAATACCCTGTAGTCGTGTGGCATGGCACCTTTAAAGTAAGTGCACTTATGCGTGCTACACATCCCTGTCTTCACCAGAGGCCACAGCCAACTTGATACAGAAGATGTAGAAGATACCAGGAAGTTAATGTTAGGATCCTCGCAGAGCATGTGACTGGATGTATGTGTACATATACTTGAAATGACACAATATACCTGGGGTTTGTGGTCCCTTTGCTAGATAAAATTGTACCAGTGTGTGTCCAAATGTTGTTGTGAAGAAGTCAATGTTAGAATTATAAAAATACGTGTAAATATGTAGGCCTATGTTGTATGTTTGTGTAGCCTTGTTATTTGGACTTGAACTATTTGTCTTAGCTCTAATTTCAACGAGGGACACAATAACTTCCAGGAGATAGGCTACGGTTACTGAACTTTACTTCAAGACCACAACTCCAGTACAAGCAGTCACACCTGAACTTTTCCCTTTTTCTACAACAAAACCCCTCCTCACATTATCTCTCTTCACAGTAAAAGTCCCCTATCCAAATTGCATATGATCTTTTCAATGCATAACCAAAATTCATTCTACATTTGTTTGGTTTGGCTTTTGATTTTTTCCTCCCATCTTTAAGTATTTTGTATTGACTCCCTCACATGTATTTATCCATCTATGCAAATAAAATATACAGACTGAATGGGATTGTGCCTCTATATAAGTACACATGGGTGAGGACCCAAATACACAACAGACAGGGATTCAAAGGACTTAAATTTACTTTGAGTAGCAGAAGACAGAGAATACACAGGAACTCAGCTCATTCATCCCTAGAGACAAACAGTGGGTAGGTTTACAAGTTAGTAAACCAGTGCCACCCGCTGGACACCAAAATGTTTTGTCTGCGAGTGGGTCTAGCGTCGCAACATTCTCCAATTCTGCCAGAATGCCAGGAGTCTGGCAAAACGAATCATAACGCAGAGATGTGTTTTGAATCAAAGCGGGCTAGGTTTAAAACCAATCATAACGCAGAGATGTGTTTTGAATCAAAGTGGGCGGGGTTTTGAGGGAGTGACGACAGAGCGTTGGCCTATAGGCACAGACTTGTGGCGAATTCAGCGGTCGGAACGTTTCGTAACGTAACGCAACAGTTCCCATTCATCCCTATGGGTGACGTAGTAAACGTTTTGTAACGTTACGTCGTCTTGAATGCGCCAATGGTTTGAAAGACAACGGGTTGTGCTCATCAACAATCTCCCGTTGTTTCCATTCATCAGGGCCAGACTAAATTAGACATCCAATCTCACATTTAGGCTGGTTTATCAGGCTATGGATCGGATTGAAATTGGTCTGATTAGTTCAGGTGGGATATTTATTTCAATGTCTCAAGATCTAAACCGATGGACACATGTGTAATCCATCTGACATGCCTTAGCTAGCACCCATTAGCCTGCTGCCAGTTCACGATGAAAAGACACCTGAGAAAACAACCTTGTGACAAATAAACCTGTTTACCTTTAGTAGGTCTGTATTGCATCCTGTTACATGGATGAGACAGCAGTTTCCATTATCATGACAATTACATTCACTTTCACCCTCTTGGCTAACTAACATGAATCTTTAGCAAAGTATCTGCTAGATAATATCACACTTAACAGCATATGGATTATGCTGGGTACTTGTTAGCATGCTAGCTTAGTTTTTATAGTGAGATAAACAAACTCGTCTAGTACTTTTTACAACTTCATTGTGCAGCTTCTAGGTTTAGGCAGTGTGTGTGTTTACGTGCGTCACCACGCTTTTATCCTTACACATGGGCAAATGTGAAAAACTATTCTGTCAAACCGATTGTGCTGAATGCTGAGCAGTTTATCAAACGGTGTACACCACCTCTTTCCGATTCAAATTGTAAACTGATTGAGCACAATCGGTTCAGATGGCGTGTGCACAAGGTGTTTTCAGTCAGTTTCAGCAGAGACTTTATTATAGGAGGAGACACAGCACTCAATGTATTGCCTCCTTGAAATGCATGGGGAAAGTTCGTTAGGCGAAGTTGGCTGACTTCAGAAACGGGAAGTCCTGCCTCGCAGTGAAAAGAGCCAATCGTGTTGTTCGAAGCAGCATGATGGATGCTTACTTTTTGTTTATTCCCTCCGTCATAGCCATGTGGCAGACGTTTGCGCAAACGCAGTGAGAAACTCGTGTTTAGAATAAATGGCGTGTTCGAAAATGCGCACTGGGTACTACTGGTATACTGATCCTGGCATGAAGTAATATGTCGTCTGCAATATGTGGAAAATATGATTTACCAGTATGCAAACGTTTCCTGGATGTTATACTGATGGCATACTGATGGCGGCCAAACCTCACTACTCGGATACTTCAATCCCATAATTCCACGCATTCTCGCAATTCCCACGATCTTTCCCCTCACAGGATTTGTGGTTTGGCAATGGCGGACAGTAGTGGTGGTTTTGCTGAAACTTGAGTGACTGTAACTTTACCATTTTGAGGTATTTTTGACACACTAACCGTTTTATCTTGCACAATGTGCATATCTCTTGGACAGTTGTAGTTGTGCTTCGTTCGTAAGAGAGATAATTTCGTTTGGGTTAGCATTTGAGCAACTGTGCATGGCTTTACATTCAAATGCCTGCCAAAGACTTTAGCTTGATTGCTAACCATTAACTTCAATTGAGGGAAGCGAGCTAGCGCGAGTGAGTTTAAAGCTGATAGGTCTTTGTTGGTCACATGGTTGTGTAGTATATTACAAGAAAAATATCACATTTTGCTTACTACACTGTATACTATGGTGGGTGTAGCATCCAGTACGCAGTATTGAAGCAGTATGCAGTATATAGTACGTAGTATGACTTTCCGAACGCAGCTAAAGTCTTTTAAAACGCTATTTGGGCAACATCCGTGACGATATTGACACCGTTCAATTACGATTTGAACAAGGATTCAAACAGTGTGCTTGCTAATTGCATGCAACCTGCTCATCTGGAGGTACAGTTTGAATATCTCCCCATTCATTTAGATAGGGCCTTGCAATTACTAAATACAAAATAACTCCCTGAAGGCGTATCCAAGATGGCTGCCGAGTGAACGGATTTGCTTTAGAAGGACTTTGGTTTCAGCACATAAACTAATTAAAATGGTGCATGTAAACCCAGGGGACTGAACAGAACTAGGGTGTAAAAAAAATTAAAAACCCCTCTCTAATTTCAAGTTTATTTTTCATGTGAACCATTTAGCTGTAATGAGTAGACCTGGCATCATTGGAAAGCTCAGGTTGCGCAGTTTCATGCACTAAGGTGAATCAGGCTGGAGTTAGGGCAGAAGTTCTGTGTCAGATTGGAGGTGTGGCATCAGATGCATGTGTTTCACATACACAGCATGATAGTAGGGTCATAAACCTCACTTCCGTGACCATCTTCTGGCTAATATGTTTTGACAACTGTTTTGGCTTCTATAGACCATTTATAAAAAAATTAGCCCCCATGTCCCTCGCAAAAATGTCGGCATTTTTTTCCAGAGGGCCGAATCCAAAATGGCTGCACGAGTCATCTTGAAAAAGTATTAAAGAAGTATTATTTCTACCAGAGCAACTACAATTATGTATGAATACATTATTTGTGGTAAATAGACCCTTAGAATTGTCATTCCGACATCATTTTGAGATTTCAACATCATCTTGGCCCTGAAATCCAAGATGGCCGCCATCTGATAATATATAAATTTACTTTTCATCCAAAACACCAAGAATGACCCAGGGAAACATTTTTTGATGCAAACTGAGCATAGGGATTATGACATTAAGACATCATTCAGTCCCCATAAACCAAGATGGCCACCATCTGGGAAAGAATGTGACTAGGGCATTCTTCTTAACAAATTCAGAAGCATGGGCATTGATGGCAAAGTACACTCCTGATTTGAATCCTATCCTATCTAACTGGACGATCGATCATTCAACATGTCATGGCTAGGGCAAACACACCACATCAACACAAGAGTACCCCAAGGCTTGGTTCTGGGGCCCCTCCTCTTTGCCTTGTATGCAACATCATGAGGCCCAGTCATACACTCGCATGGCTTCTCCTTCCACTGCTATGCAAATGATACCTAGCTATATCCTTTTCTTCATGGATGAAAGATAACCACTCATCTAAGACAGCGATTAAGACTGACTCCCTATCTATTCGTCCCACCAACAGGAACTATTCAAGTTCACAAGACAAGTCATTCATGCTGATCAAAAGAGTAGCACCATGGCTTAAGCTTGTTCAGTGAATTGGAAGAACATGAAAAAGAAATAATCATTCATCCATTTTGAAGATAACTTATGCCAACACTGCCTCCGTGCCAACTACTAGGCATATCTAGTACGTTACGCCATCCTTCCCTGAAGCACCATCCCATGTCAATCAGCCACAGACGGAATGGTTGAATTGGATGGTGTCACAATCCAAATCAGGGCACAACCCAGGAGACACAGGAGACAAGGAAGCACAGGACTAGGAACTAAAGACAGGAAGCAACGATGATGTCAAAATCATAATTCTTATGCTCAATTTACCTCAGAGTAAGAGTACTTTATTTTGTCTTTTGGGAAGGAAATTCTTTCTCTGCATTTGACCCATCCGGGGGGTATACACATACATGCATACAGACACACACAGTTGTTGGGAAGGCTGCGTACACCCACACACGGAGCAGTGGGCAGCCGTTAGTACAGCGCCCGGGGAGCAGTTTGGGGGTTAGGTGCCTTGCTCAAGGGCACCGCATCCGTGGGTGCCGGACATGGGGAGGCGCTGCACATTCACTCCCCCACCCTCCTCTTCGCACCGGCCGGGAGTCAAACCGGCCACCCTTTGGTCCCCAGTCCAACTCCCTGACCGGTACTCCACGGATGCCCCCAGAAAGAGTCTTCATGCAACATTCTAGGTGCTTTGGTTAAAAGAAAAATTATACAGACCAAGCACAAAAATTAAGGAAACTTGACTTTAGCACATTATATCTCCCCTTTAATCAAGCCAATCAGTAAAGTGTTTTATATCATTTTCATCGTTGCTTCGTCGCCTTTACAATGAGGTATAGCTTGTAAGCATCGGGTAACCATGGAATGAGCAACACAGCCAAATGTGTGAGTAGTGCCAACCAAAAATGTGCCAAAATGGCCACTAATGGTGTTCTGCTGCTAGTCATCTTGTTGTGAGCTTCAATGCTGCCAGGTGACTGCCAGTCAGTGGTGTGCCTAAATTAGCACCTGAGCATGGGTTCTGCAAATGTTGTGTTTGTGGTTTCTCTAAGCAGCAACACTGGTGGAAAGATGCCATGTTTTTTCCTTCAGGATAGGGCCTGTGCAATAGGTCAACCCGAGGTTGGTGTCCCAGCATATAGAGTAGTGTAGACCACACCTCAAGAAGACCAGTTTCTCACTTTTGCTGCACTAAGGAACCGTAGGTTTCCTGCCAGACACTTACAAGATTTGCTCAACTAAACTGTACCAAAACCGGCTCTCACTACAGACTGTGAGGAACATTATGGATCTTCCACACACTACTGAGAGCCCTGACACTGAGTGTAAAGTGTATGGCCAACATGTTTTTTTATTCTTGTCCTCAGTTTTGTGCGAGAGTACAATCTCCAATGCTCCAAGCAAAGGCTATACCAACAGAACAGTATATCAGGCCATTTTGGCACATTTTTGGTTGGCACTGCTCACACGTTTGGCTGCGTTGCTCATTCCATGATTGCCCGATCCTTGCAAGCTACACCTCATTGTAAAGGGGACAGATCAACGATGAAAATGATATGTAACACTTTATAGACTGGTCTTACTAAAGAGGAGATATAATGGGCCAAAATCAAGTTTCCTTACTTTTTCTACTCTGTTTATTAGCATATGGCGGCTATCTTGGATTTCAGGGCCAAGATGATGTTGAAATCTCAAAATAGTGTCAGAATCACAATTCTAAGGGTCTATTTACCACAAATAATGTACTCATACATAACTATAGGTGCTCTGGTAGAAATAATACTTCTTTAATACTTTTTCAAGATGACGCGTGCAGCCATTTTGGATTCGGCCCTCTAGAAAAAAATGCCGACATTTTTGCGAGGGACATGGGGGCTAAATTTTTTATAAATGGTGTATGGAAGCCAAATCAGTTGTCAAAACATATTAGCCAGAAGATGGTCACGGAAGTGAGGTTTATGACCCTACTATGAGCTGCCAGTCATGCCATAGGCCTTGCTGTGACTTGTGCATCAATTACGGACACATTTAGAAGAGACATTACATTTGAATGCAGATACTATGATTTGCATTTTAAGGCAGATATGTCATCTATAAAACAATGGCAAGCCAGCGCCTGCATGTTCTTTTTGTTAGAATGTTTTACGTGGTGCGTAAACTGCAATATGTAAAAGTATCTAAATAGAAAGAGTAGGTGCACTCAAAGGTGGATGTTGACAGTGACGATGACTTTGAAAATGTGCCATAAGGCACTAAATCACACCTATGAATATGCTTTCCAAATGAGAACTCAGACAAGAGGGTCCCTCTCCTCTTACAGAATACAAGATTTTAGTTCTCAAAAAGGTCTGTGCTTGTGTGAGAGCTAATGTTTGTAAAAAAGTGTTCATGTGGGTGCATTCATGCATGAATGGGCATCTGCCTCTGTTCAGCACTTAAGTGTTTGTGTTGAGATATGGATGACATGTTGCAAAATATTTTCCATCAACATCGTCAGCAGACGTTATGGTACATTTAAGAGCACTATGAAAACAGTCAACATCCTGTTCTCCCTGGACACCAAGAAATCATACAAACATATGATTATTTCATATAAGGCCACGTCTTTGAAAAAAAATAGACTCCAATATGTAAAATAAGTCTTCATTTAGATTGAGAGCAGTTATATGGTTATTTTTTACATCTCAGATTTATTTTAGTATGAGTTTTACATAACATAGTGACTCTGATATGTGGGGAAAAAAAACTGATATAAATAAAATGGAACCAACTTAATAGTGACAATGACTTTTAATAATTAATAATCATTTAAATATTTAACTTATATTTAAATATTTACATTAACTTTAATCTATACAGTATGATTATGAGTGCTTTACACCTTGTATAAAAAGTCATAGACTTGAGATATTCATGATGTAGGAATTTGTATGAGTGTGTCTATGTCTGTGTGTGTGTGTGTGTGAGAGAGAGAGAGAGGGTGGGGGGGTGGGGGGGGGGGGGAGTGCATTACATCATAGCAGTATCAGATTAAAGGTCAGAAAGTAAAGGCTACAACTCTTTACAGTTTCTCTTTCTCAGTGTCTTTACGGTTTCTCTTTGTGATGGGAACAGGGATTGTGATGTGAGTGTAGCAAACTCCTACACTCAGATTCAGAGTGTCTGTGTTCTACTTCACGCTGTATTTAGGGTAAGTCATCATTCTTTTAAACCTTTTTGCTGCATTATTAAAGTAGTTTTGTATTTCACTGTGATTTATACTTACAAGGCATATCAGTCTGAAATTGGAACCTCTGTGGTTTCACTAGAGTAAGAATTTCAAAATTGGCTTATTCCTTTCATAATTCTATGGTGTTAATAATAATAGCCTGGCACAGAATGACTTAAGAATGCTTATTCATGGTCACAGAAAATTATGCACGTTTTTTTAATTAGCATTATTTAGTTCAGTGGACATTGATTAAGTACTGGCCAAGTAGCCAAATTAATTTGGGCCATAGACACACATTATGTTGAGATTATGCCAAAGCTGGTGTGGAGGATTTCAGAGTTTTTCAACAAAAATATAATTATGGAAATTTCTGTCTTTTTTTTATTTTTTTTTTTTTTTATAGAGGATCAACCAAGTCACACATTTAGGGAACACTACACACAGAGTTTATTTACAGTTGTAAATTAATTCATTCCTGCTTTGTGTAGGACTCAAGGCCAGTCAATAGTATAATAATCTATCAATCTATCTGTCAATCTATCTATCTAGTGTTTCTCAAACATTGTGAGACCAAGGACCGCATTGCCCAATAGTTTTTCAGGGAGCACCTGCCCTCGTGCTCCCTCTGCAAGTTACTGCAACTTGCTGCAACCCTTTACCTTTTTTTAACCAAATCAGTGGATTGCACAAACAGGTACATGTTTTAGCAGGCAGTTCAAATTCAAATGGCCTGAAGTTGTTGATATAAGTCACAGACCTGCCTCATTGTATTCAGTGAGCAACTCATATATAGCCTTTAAATAATCATATGAGAAACAAAGGCAAATTCACATATTTTGTTTGGAAATCCCCTCTTCAGGTGTTGTGGGGATTTTTTAAGTGGGGGTACGCAATATCATGTTAAAAATGGAATGCCCAATATAAAATTGTTACAAATAGCCTACATAAATGATCTGCTTAGAGAAGTGGGGGTACTCCGCGTGCAACGCCCACTACACCCCTGCCCCTCTTGGACCACTTGAACCAGAGTTCCAGAGGCAGGATTTGAAACAATTTTTCACAAATGTTCTATTGTACTGTAAATTGGTTTGGTTAGTTGTCCTAAATGTGCTGGTTCTTAGTTTCACTTCAAACAGTAAATGAGATCATGTTATGGGATAAATAGTTACAAATAATGGTGCCCAGTTGTTGTTTCCAAACATTTTCAAGAGTGCTGTACTGCTAGATAATAGTTTCCTACCCCCCACATAGGAATACAAAGTGTATGTGCACAAAAAGTGTTCATGTACTGTAGGTGCATGCATGCCTGGAATCGTACGTACATGCATGCATCTGCATCAGGTCAAAACTTCAATGTTTGTGCTGAGATTTGGGTGACATGTCAAAATCCAGGTCCATTGGAAGAACAATGTCAGCAAACGTTACGGTACATTTAAGAGCAATACAAAAACAGTCAACATCATTTTCTCCCTGGGCACCCAGATATCTCTTTGGCATGTAGAAGGACTGGCCATATTCTTTCTTTCTTCCTTTCTTTCATGATCTATTTATTTTATCACAACAGCTCCTCTTTCTGTGATATTGATACACAGGAAGCATCATGCCTATAGAATGCAAAGAATATGAAAAAATTTGAATTAATTTTAGAGCAATTGTTGGGAAACCATATACTATCATTTTTAGATTAATTTCAGTTGCGAGTATTACACAAAATACTCACTGTGATACATGAAAAAAGAATTATGTTGATAGGGTTTGATCATTTTTTTACATACTGAAATGGCTTTCCATGAAAGGGCTACAAGTACTTAGCCAGACATATCTGAATGATCCAGTCTTTTCTATAACACTTACAGGTTTTGTGTAGGGCTGGGCAAAATATTTTCCCTGATTAATCGTGATTAATCGCACTGTCATACGCAAAAGCCGTCTATGAATCCAAAAGTAGTGTACGCTACAAATGTATTTTAGAGGAATATTCCACCAATTTATGAAAATTGGTTATTCATCCTCTTACCTTGAGTTAAAAGCATTTTGGTCTTGGTACATGTGTTTTCCTGGCCTGGCAACCCAATATTACCTTTAGTTTAGGCACTGGAAAGTAAAGTTGCTAACTGCCAACTAAAAAGAGTTGCTAACTGGCAACTTTACATTCCAGGGCCTAAGCCTATGCTAAGCTACAGCTAAAATAAAGCTAAAATTGGAGGAAAATGCATGTACTGAGAACAAAATGTTTTATCCACATAACTCTAGGTAAGAGGATGAGTAACCCAATTTTCATAATTTTTATTTTTTTTTTTTGCCATATGAACAAAAGTTCTACAAGATTTGTTCTGTATGCCTAACTTTTCAGCATTTTCTCTATAGTAGCATAGGCCTAACAGTTAAATAAAATATTTAGTGTAAATCTCAAACAACGTAATCAGCCTACAAAATCATAGTTTAGGCAATTGCCACTTAAGGGCTTTGATGTTGTCTTGTTTATAAGCCTAAATGTCTCTTGCTTGGTGGTATGAGAACGAGTAGCCTATATGTGAGAATGAAAAGGACTCCCATAATGTTCTCCTCCTCCTCCGTAAAATAAATGTATTTAACCTAGGCGACCATGGAAAGCTGTCACAAACAGGTCAAATGGAGATCTGAAAACCGTCTTGGAACCAACACATCACTGTGCTACAACTCCATGTGCCGTGAGTTTCCAAAATCTCAACTTTGCCCGGAGTTTTCGAAGTGACTGAAAGCTTTAGATGCGTGACGGCAAATAAAAATGCGTCTTTAGATTCTGTTATGAGTAGGTTAAACGGGTTTCACAACACTGCAGCCCATATAACTAGGCTATCAACTTAGATATGGTGCCTATGTTTCTTGCTTGGTGGTATGAGAAAGAGTAGCCTATGTGAGAATGAAACAGACTTCCATAAATGTTAAATAATGCTATTTAACCTAGATGATCAAATCAGCATGGAAAGCTGTCATAAACAGATTAAACGGAGATCTGAAAACCGATTTTGTTTACGTAAGCTGTAGCCCGAATGAGATGCGCGATGGAAAATAAATATACGTCTTAGATCTATGAGTAGGTTTTGATGGTGCCTTCTCCCTCCCACAGTCTTGCTTAGACTCATACCACCAGTCAATGAACTCACTTAATGAATTGCAGGTAACGTTAACCTTCTTTTCCGGTTATGGCAAGCTCGGCAGTAGCGCTACAAGCAAGATAAATAAAACTGTTAACGCGCGATAAAATTATTAATCACGCTAATAAATTGCTGCAGTAACGCGATAATAATGCGTTAACTTGCCCAGCCCTAGTTTTGTGCATTTTGTGCAATTAATAACACTGGAATATAAAGTCACCAAAGAGTTATTTGGCTACATTGCATTCCAGCAACTATGTTAAGATAAACTATGCTAAGATGCTACAATTTGGCTTTGCCGGACCAAAATGTTTTTGCCTGCATATGTAACTCCGGGTAAGAGGGTGAATAACCCATTTTCATAAAAAGGTGGAATACTCCTTTAACAGCATGTCTCTAATTTTATCCAAATCTGATTGACACAAACTTTACTAACATGATCAACAGGGCCAACACAAAGATGGCTAAAATGGCTGCTCAAGATGAACATCCTAATGACAAAGAAACTGCCACAGGAAGGTTCTGCAGGAGTCTTCAAAGAACATTTAGTATACGGCGTTCATCTTCCAAAAGTCGTCCAAATAGTAATTGGGATGCACAGTCTGCGGAATCTGTCTCTTTATGGTCAGCAGCCAACAAAATTGCACCAAGTGTTTTATTATTTATTATTCAACTGTTTTCACTCAAGTTATGTACATCCTCCAAATGCAGTGCATACTGTATATGAGTATGATTTATGTATTGCAGCAGCTTTCGTGATAAAAGACCACCATCTCCAGTGCCCAGTGTGGTGTCCATGAAGAGTGATTGTTCAATGATTCGTCCCATTTCATTTTCACGAGACAGTCCAAAAAATTCTTGGTATGTATTACACAAGGGTCTCTACCCTTTTTTCATCCTTTGGCTACTTTGACAAAATCGACATGGAGAGCCAATACTAACATATGTTGGTATCATCGATAGTAATGGAGATTTAGGGGCATTCCTGTGAACTTGTGGTAAAAATGTGTATTGACCTTCCCTTCAGACGAGACAGTTTTTATTATTTTTGTCTTCAGACATGAGACATTAAAATTTGGATTTACTACTTTTACAACGTCTACAAATGGACATACTATTGCAAGAAAAGAGAGAAGTTGAATTTGCATTTCCTCTTGCCCTTGAAAATAGGTTATTAAAAAAACACTATTTTGGCCATATTTGAGGAGGGAGCAGCTTTATAATATAATAATTGTAATAATAATCTCTATCTCAATTATTTTTCAATATGTCCTCTTACTCATGGACTATAAATACTTGAAGTTCTGAAAATGTGAGTTTAGCAAATTCATGATTATGAGAACAAAAACAGGCTTGTTGCAGCATAAGAAAAAACAACAGTTACCTGTTTGTTACCTCCGCCAAGGAGGTTATGTTTTCACCAGTGCTTGTCTGTCTTTGTAAAAAATAACTCGAAAAGTAATGCACAAGTATCTCCCAATCTATTGTGCATCATCATTCCTGTCTCATGAGTCACAAAGTAGCAATTTCCAAACTTTGCGCCGAACCACACATCTTCTTTTACCTGACACACCTGTGAGGGCGCAATGTCATCTGCTAACATCAGGAGTTAACATGATACTTAAATGTTTTACATACAATATTTGTCATGTTTTGTCACCTCTCATCAGCAGGCTTCTGCTTGAAAGACCTGGTTCACTCAACAGTGTATCTTTTGACCAAGCAGATGACTCCATTCTCAGCTCTGACAAACTCCAAAGGTACCTTAAACCAGAGACTTTATTATAGGAGACACAGCACACTGTATTGCCTCTTTGAAATGCATGGGAAAAGTTTGTTACGGGAAGATGGCTGACTTCAGAAACTGGAAGTCCTGCCTCTCAGTGAAAAGAGGCAATTGTGTTGTTCGAGGCAGCTTGATGGACGCTTACCTTTAGTTTATTCCCTCCATCATAGCCATGTGCAGACGCAGTGAGCAATTCGTGTTTAGAATAAAGTCTTTTTAAGTGCTATTTGGGCAACGTCCTTGACGATATTGATACCGTTCAATTACGATTTAAACAAGGATTCAAACAATGTGCTTGTTAATAGCATTCAACCTGCTCCTCTGGAGATATGAGTATCTCCCCATTCATTTAGATAGGGCCTTGCACTTAAGTCAAATTACTCCCTGAAGGCATATCCAAGATTGCTGCCGAGTGAACGGACTTGCCTTAAAAGGACTTCGCTTAAACTTACTTTAACTTAAATTCAGGGTTTCCCCAGGTTTGACCACCACAAATTTAAGACTTTTTAAAGACCGTTTTAAGACCACTTCAAAGAAAATTAAGACCCGAACGGCCCAAAATCGCAATCGGCGTGTAATTGATTTTGGATATAGTGCGAATGACTGGAACTTACAGAAACACAGTGGACTGACCAAACATTACCTAGAGTTTAACATGGCAAGCCTGTTTAAACCACATCAATATTGATGTAATTTAGGGTAAGGTCAGGTCTTATTAATATAATGTTTGTTAACTACTCTTTTAAAGACAGAAACAAACAAAAAGTAAAGTTTAGCTAACTACACCAACACTGACCTCCTGGGGGTCACAGACCCCACTTTTGAATATTTTCCCCTATTTTTCTAGTCAGAAAGCTGAAGGCTTCATGGAAAAAAAAAACATTTCATGTAGCTATAGGCCTAAATACAAAAACCCCTGCCTGACAATTCTGTTCTTTGATCATGACTGGCTACATAGTTTAACTTACCTTTCCCCTTATTTAATTAAGGTAACCATAATCATAATCATTTTCTTTTATATAGTAATATAATCATTGCTATTTTACTCTTTTCTTGTACTTTTTATACAACATATTGTATATCTGACTACTGTACTGGCCTACAGCAAGTAGCTTAATCTGTTGACATTTTTGCTGCTGCCACTTTAAATTTAGCTTACACTTCTAAAATAACCTATATACTTGGAGGACTGATCTGAAATCCCAAATTAGCTTATTTGTAAAGCTCACATATTGTTGCAATATGACTGCACTGCAGCCCATGGTCAAATGCTACAGCAATGTTTTTTTATCTTTTGGAATTCAGTTTTGGTTGCATTTATCGTGATAGCCTGTGTGGCATAATAAACCACCACGCATAAACTGCAGTGTGCTCTTGGTGCGTCAAAAAAAAAGGACGCCCGATGAAAACATTGTCAACTTTTCCAACTAAAATAACATTGACTAGCAAACACAAGCTAGCTGGCAAATATCTTACAGATTGTCGTTTAGCTACTAACATTATGACTAACTTCATTCATAATCTCAGTTTTTCATATCCCACCAAGCCCGTTTACCTTCCCAATGAGGCTGATAACCTGACGCGCTCATGACAGATAGAGGGAAGGAGGGGGCTGCTGCTGCTGCCACCGTGTTTTCACTTGATACAATGATGCGAATGGGTGGATGACGGATAACAAAATTCAGACTGTCCTTTTGTCACACATGTATAAAAAATGGTAATTGTTAAGAATTGATATGGAAATATCAATTTAATTTTTTGTGCAATTTTATGCATTTTATTTACCCCTGTTACATTGGGCATTATCGCGTATGACCGACTGACACTGCTTGACATTGGTTTGCAAAGTAATGAAGGACTTTTGGATAACTTTACTACTGTTTCAATGTGGCCGAGTGAGATTCTTCGGAACGCAACAGAACGCAACAACTTCAAAAGACGCCGCAGGCCAAAACATCGCGGAAAAAGAGCTGGAGTGAGAAACAGGCTTAGAGTGCGGGCCCATCGACCATCACTGCCTAGCATCTTGCTTGCCAATGCCCAGTCTTTGGAGACAAAGCTGGATGACATGAGGGGGAGGCTGAAATACCAGAGGGACATACGGGACTGTAACCTTTTTTGCCTTACCGAGACATGGTTAACTCCCGCAGTCCCGGACCATGCAATCCTGCTGAATTTCTTTCGATATATAGAATGGACAGGACAGCTGAGTCTGGCAAAACTAAAGGAGGCAGCGTGTGCATCATGGTCAACAAAAACTGGTGCGACAGCAGGAACATAACGGTGTTATCCAGGTACTGCTCACCTGACCTGGAATTCATCACGGTGAAATGCAGACCGCATTATCTCCCGAGAGATTTCACATCGGTCATTGTGACCAACGTCTACATCCATCCCCAATCAGACACCGACACAGCATTGGCCAAGCTGCACGAAACTCTCAGCAGACACCAGAGTGACAACCTGGACGCAGCATTGATAGTGACAGGTGATTTCAACAAGGCCCGTCTCAAAAAAGTGATGCCGAATTTTTACCAGCATATCACATGCAACACTAGAGGAGAGAGGACACTTGATCACTGTTACACCTTGTTCAAGGATGCCTATAAAGCTCAATCACAACCTCCTCTCGGCAAATCAGATCATGCTGTGATATTTCTCATGCGGAAATACAAACAACGGCTAAAACAAGAACCTCCAGCTGTGCGAGAGATCATGCACTGGACAGAGCAATCCGAGGCCACACTCCAGGACGCGCTTCGCATCGTAGACTGGGATGTGTTCAGATACAGCTCATATGACATCGACGAGTTCACAGAAACAGTTGTGGGGTTTATCGGAAAGCTGATTGAAGACACCATCCCCAAAATCACCATCAAAACATACCCAAACCAGAAGCCATGGGTAAATCATTCCATCCGCGACGCCCTGAACAAACGCACAGCTGCCTACAACTCAGGCATTCTGTCTGGTGATATGGAGGGGTACAAAGAGGTCTCTTACAATCTGCGCAGGATGGTTAAAGAAGCGAAGAAAAACTACGGACAAAAGATTCAATCACAATTTGAGCAGTCTGATACTAGAGGAATGTGGCAAGGACTACAAAGCGCCCAGATCCACCATCGTGAATGCAGATGCAACTCTGGCTGATGACCTGAATGCTTTCTATGCGCGCTTTGACACAGAAGGGGCGGATATCTCCCTGCAGCGCGATGTTCGCGGATTGGGCACACAGTGCGACAATACTGCGCTCACTCTGTCAGAGCACGAAGTGCGTAGAGCATTCAAGAACGTGAACACCAGGAAGGCAGCCGGCCCTGATGGCATTCCAGGACGAGTTTTCAAAGCCTGTGCGGACCAACTTGCACCGGTGTTTACAGACATATTTAACCTCTCACTAACCCTGTCCACAGTGCCTTCGTGTTTTAAAAAATCAACAATTGTTCCTGTGCCAAAGAAGTCAAATCCAGCATGCCTTAATGATTACCGTCCTGTTGCTCTAACACCAATTGCAATGAAGTGCTTTGAAAGATTAGTCAAGAACTACATCTGCTCCATACTGCCACAAAGCCTTGATCCTCTCCAGTTTGCCTATAAGCCTAATAGATCTACAGATGATGCCATCAATTACATTCTACACACTGCATTAACTCATCTTGATATCAATCATAAGAACTATGTGAGAATGTTGTTTATAGATTTCAGTTCAGCATTTAATACCATCAAGCCTGCTATTCTTATAAACAAGCTCAGGGATCTTGGAATGCAGTCTACTCTGTGCAACTGGATCTTCAGCTTCCTCACTGGTAGACCTCAGGTGGTACGGGTGAGTGACCATATATCTACATCTATTACCCTCAACACAGGGGCGCCACAAGGATGTGTTTTAAGTCCTCTATTGTACTCCCTGTATACATATGACTGTAATGCTACACATAATTCTAACATCATTGTTAAGTTTGCCGATGACACAGCAGTTGTTGGTCTCATTTCAAACAACAATGAACAGCCATATTTGGAGGAAGTAGAGCGATTAACATGCTGGTGCCAGGACAATAATCTACTCCTAAATGTTTCAAAGACGAAAGAGATGGTCATTAACTTTGGACGTAGTCAACAGAGAGATTATCACAAACTTAACATTAATGGCTCTCATGTGGAGAGAGTGGAGAGTTTCAAGTATCTTGGTGTCCATTTCACTGAACACTTCACATGGACCAGGCATGCAGATTCCCTTGTTAAGAAGGCTCTTCAGCGTCTTTTCCATCTAAGACGACTGAAAAAATTTTAAGCTACCTCAACATCTGCTGAAGAACTTCTACAGAGCCACAATTGAAAGTGTTCTAACAGGGAATTTAACAGCATGGTATGGAAACTGTACACAGCAAGATCGGAAAGCTCTGCAAAGGGTGGTGAGGTCAGCAGAACGATCCATGAGGACTAAACTACCTAATCTGGATGACCTCTATGTCAGGAGATGCAGATTAAGAGCGAGGAAAATAATCAAAGACACCAGCCATCCTAACCATAGCCTCTTCTCTGTGCTGAGGTCTGGGAGGCGTTACAGGAGCTTGAAAGCAAGAAATGAGAGGTTGAGGAAAAGTTTTTATCCTCAAGCTATTCGTACTTTGAATGAGGACCACAACGCATAATGACAATTTTCCTGTATATACTTAACTATCACTTTCAGATCTTTCTTTCTTTTTTTTTTTTTTTTTTTATATTTAATTAATTGAAGCACACAGTCATTTGAGTCAGTGGACCAAGCATTTCACTACAGATTGTACTATGTATTTATTTGTATGTGACAAATAAAATTTGATTTGATTTGATTTGATTTGGAAATGTTGTTGGTCTGATAGGATCAACTTCCTGCATACTAAAATTGTTGGTGTTGTATTTAAATTTTGACATAAAACAACTATCCAAACATAAAAAATGTCATATGGTGTGACTGTCCACTATGCGTGTGATTTTCCTAATTAGAATGTATATCCATATAAAGTATAAATACTTTAAAATTTTACCAGGCAAATAAAATAAGTAGATGTTTTCTATAACCACAGAAAGTTTCGATGCCCATGCATAACATCCAACTAAGTTCTAATCAAATATATTTTGTCCCTACAATGGACGTCATATGGTGTGACACTATATTTTATATTTTCAACGGGCATTAATTTGGACATCATTGCCATGACACGGACCCTGCTTAATCAGGAAGTTCCAATAGCATGTCAGGAGTGATTGCCATGGTCAGGAGGTCAGGTCTGCCTTTTAGATTTTTATATAAAAAGCTCCATATCCGACATCATCAATAGTGGCCAACAATTTGTGTCTTATGTGTGACATCATTTGCAATAAAAATTGTTATTTTTCACAAATCTTCTTTATGAATTCTTAGAAAGCATTGCTGCCATGTGGTCAGTTGCATGCTAAATAATATCTAGCTGTATTTAGTTGTCTAATAAATTAGATAAACTGTCAAAATGTCATATGGAGTGACACTATGTCATATGGAGTGACATTGTTATTACATTGTTATTACATTGGGACAATGAAAATGTACAGTCACACTATATGACATTTCTGTCACACTCTATGACCAAACTGCATTTTTATATTGAAATATATGTAAAAACACGAATTCAATTTAAAAATCATATATGAAATATATTAAATCTGTGATAAGAATTTAGCAAAATAGGATCTGTACAATTTATATTTCCCTTTCCCATTTTTCCCCCATGTCACCATGTTTCACATGTAATATGCAGTTAAAAAATAGATGTTATCCCTAAAGTTCTTTTCAGTGGACTTCAAAATTCATTGTTAATGATTTTATTTTCATGAAATACCTTTTTTTGCGCTGATACATTGTGATTTGGTGCATTTCATCATATGGCGTGACACTATGCCATTTGGTGTGACGTCAAATAATCATAGAAAACGTCATAAAACAAGACTTTCTAACTGACAAATCATGACAAAATCAATAGTGTAGAAAGGAAATGACATCTGCAAGAATCTCAAGAATTTTGAGCAACTTTTGACAAAGAATGTCAGAAATACGCTAAAATATCTGGTTAGAGTTCAGACCATTCTCCTCCTTGACATAATAACTTGTCAAATGTTAAGTTTTTATCCTAAATATTCACAAGCAAATGTTGCATATCAAAGCAAACATGATTAATAAGTAGCCTACATTAACGTAAATTAAAGAAGAAAAAAATATCTAATTTTTATTTTATATCAAATTGTTTTAATGTCACACCATATGACAGTTTTAGGCACTACCTTGACAAATTCATATATAAATACTTATTTTAATTAAAAAATGTAAAAAATATTTACGTATTGGTTAAGTTTAGACTCACAGCAACACATATAAACACTTTTTAGGGATGATATTTGAAGTTTTTTAAAAATCCTTTTTTTCAGGCTTATTTGTCATCCACCCGAATACGGAATGCTAGGCGCTCACTGGTAGCGCTGAAGCCTGTTTAAAAATGACTGTCGGCACAAAGTTTGCAAATTCTATGACGCTGCATTCCGGTTGACAATGAAAGTAGTACATTTATGATATTTAAGACTTTCATTTTGAAAATTAAGCCTTTGCAACGGAATACATTGATTATGGAAACTAAATAGAAATGAAAGAACAACCCCCCCAAACACGGAACGTTATGGGAACCTTAACTAACGTTCCCTCATAGTTCTCCTACGGTTATTTCAAGAATGTTATCCTATTTTGGTTCGGAGAACGTTAAAACTCTAATGTTAGGCCCAGTCCCATTTCTATTCCCTAACACTAGCACTCGTTTTCGAGTTCCCTCCAAGATGAGACACCCCTCGATTGTGTAGTGAGAAGTGCAGATCTTCCCCTAATAAATGGGACAGCACTTCGCATAAAAACGTCTTCACCTGTTTCATGCGTCTATCGTTAAGACTGAACGGATATAAGGCTCTTAAACAGGGTAAACTGTTCAAAGGCCGTCATCGACAATTATCATCACCCACATGAGAGGCTCTGGTAATTCTGGTGAAACATTTGCGCACAATATCGATCTTTCTAATCGTCATGTTTTAACACACCAGTGCGGAATTCAACTGAATTTACATCAACAACTAAGATATCCCAACATTAAAAAATATACATACATGCTTAATTGCAATAGTAACTATATTTTTGAAGTTCTTATCCAGAACTAAGAGAACGGGACACAGCTCGGGCAGTCGGACACAGATCGGGTACCGACACGCAGTTCGCAAAGAATCGTGGGTAATTTCATCTTCACTTCAACTTCACTTCGTTCGAAGTCTGCACCAGACCTCCCTCCGTTGGAAGGGGCTACTTGAAGGGCTGAAAGCCACTATCCCTCAGTCCTGAAAGTATTGGGACACCCTACACTTACATATGAACGCGCAAAACCGAGTGTTAGGGCCAAATCGAGGGGAAGTGATAGTGAAGTGATAGAAATGGGACTGGGCCTTAGTGTGGTAACTTTGTGACCGTCCGAAAATGTTCCCTCATGTTTTTATATATATGGGCAATTCCACAAAAAAGTAAACCTCACCTTAAAACTTTAAGTCTCATCTACATGGACATACTAATTCTTTCAGAAAACTTGCAATACAAAAAAGTATCGTCTCGATGTAAATATTCAACTGAGCAAGTTTCGAAAGGATATCTGTTTGTTAAAATTTTTAAGTGGGCATAAGTGGGTGATAACACACACAAAGCTGCAATGCTATCAGTTATTTTTTATTGTTAAATTACTATTTCTGTCATTACAGGTTGAAATCCACCATTCACTATTGTTTTGTATCGTTTTGGAAGGTTTTTCCAGACATCACGTCCATAACGTCATATCCATAACGCCATTTCTCCCAATGAAAACCAACTTTTATACATTTACATTTGAAATGAAGTTTTTCTCTGTCTTTTCTGAGGTGTCCTGTTTGGTATGAATGTAGAAATATTTACATTTCTCTAGAAATTTCACACACTTCACAGTAAAAAATGACTCTCTCTCAAAAGTTTGTCCGTTTTTCGTCACGTCCATAACGCATATGGGCAATTCCACGAAAAAGTAAACCTCACCTTAAAAATTTAAGTCTCTCCTACATGGACATACAAATTCTTTCAGAAAACTTCCAATACAAAAAAGTATCGTCTCGATGTAAATATTCAACTGAGCAAGTTTCGAAAGGATATCTGTTTGTTAAAATTTTTACCCTATTCAGCTATAATGTAAGTCTATGGAGGGGCTTATAATGGGCATAAGTGGGTGATAACACACACAAAGCTGCAATACTATCAGTTATTTTTCATTGTTATATTACTATTTATCTTGTTAAAGGTTAAAATCCACCGTTCACAATTGTTTTGTATCATTTTGGAGGGTTTTTCCAGACGTCACGTCCATAACGTCACATCCATAACGCCATGTCTCCCAATGAAAACCAACTTTTTTTACATTTACATTTGAAATTAAGTCTTTCTCTGTCTTTACTGAGGTGTCCTGTTTGGTATGAATGTAGTAATATTTACATTTCTCTAGAAATTTCACACACTTCACAGCAAAAACTACACTCTCTCAAAAGTTTGTCCGTTTTTCGTCACGTCCATAACGCAAATTGAAAGGCTCATATTCTTATGATGCAAATCATGATATTATTTTTTTCTGTTTGCCTGTATTCAGCCATGGAGTTTGCAGAAGAATATGAAAAAAAATTGTGAAATACTGCTAGGTTTGCAGAAGTTATCTGGCCTTTTGTTCATCAATAATGCACGAAAATGTCACGTCCATAACGCTGGAATTGCCCATATATATATTGTATTTAAATTACAATCTGATAGATATTATGTGTAAGTTATCATTAAACAACTTCATTTTGACTGTTTATGATAATAGAACAGCTATCTTAATTTTATGACTCGCAATTAGTGATGTATCAGAGCTATGTTTTTTTTTTTCTTTACATGCATTTTAAATGATGTTGTGGTGTAGTGGTAACGCACCTGCCTGCAGCCTGGGCGATCGGGGTTTGATTCCTGCTCAATGCGCACATAATTTATGTGTTTATTATTTCTATTTTTCTCATATGTCATGTTAGGATAACCTCATGGGAACGTTCGCCTAACCAGAAATGTAAACCAGCAGCGAACTGTGAGCTCCATGTGAAGCAGCACTACACAGCTACAGAACAACAGATACACAAAGTGGTGGCGGCCACTACAGACCTGGAGCAGAGACTATGTCAACAATATGACAGAGAGCTGAAGTTGATCTGCAAGACTGACCAAACTCCAGTTTGTGTGTCATATATGTCTACAGAACACAGAGTGCATGAAATTGCAACACAAGGAAAAAATGAGGTACCTTAGATCACATTGTTGTTGAGAAGAAAAACAATAATATTCAATATAAGACAATGCCCTTGAAATCCATTGTCACATCTTTCTGCAGATTTTTCAATCAAAGACATCTGGAAGAGGTAGGCATGTGTATACAACACAAACAGATGATAACAGAATACTACATTCAAATTTGTTATACAGTTGAAGGACAGCTCCGGAGTGAATTCAAGCTTAGCTCTTTTGAAGGGGCATGCTAAATGCACCAGTTAGCGAGTGGAACAAAAAATTTGGTACAGCATAGACCGAACGCGAACACAGACGCGAACAAGCACTTTACACTGAATCAATAGAACCTCATTTTCCAAAACCGAAAGTAAGATCTGAGGTGCAGTTGACTCAATGTAACCTGTTTCGCGTTCGTGTTAGGTCTATGCTGTTCGAAATTCTTTCATTCCATGCGAAAATATTAGATATATATTGCTAACAGGGCTATGCTTAAACTTACTCCAGAGCAACACTTTAAGATCAGAGTTGAGTAGTAACTAGTTACATGTAACAAAATTACATAATTTAATTACAAAATAAAGTTACAGTAATCATGACATCAAAAAATGTGTTACTTTGAAAATATTCAGGATTACAATTTCAGTTACATTTCAATAGCTTCTGCAGAGGTAACATGACAATATTAAATGCAGCCAATACATAGTTAGTTAACCATAGGTAGGCTAACCACAATCAGAGCACAGTCTTTGTTAATGAGGTCTCTGGCCTCAGACGCAACTGTTGATTCAAGGGTGGGTGAATTGCCTCACAATATCATTCTGATATTTAAGATGATCTGCAGGGGCCATCCCTGCTGTATGTAGTGTCTAAAGAATTATGCAAATGAAAGTTATACATGTAAAAACTAACATCAAGTTGTAATCCCAGTTAATTGAGAGACATATGCTTATGCTCAGGCCAGACTGTCATCCATGGTTCTCCCATGGCAGTAATTTACAGTGGAGCAACTGACTCATTGTAACTTGGCTACATTTAACTAAAGGCAGTTCAAAATAATTGAGCCATTGTGAATTTACAATTTTGGCATCCAATTATCAAGATGGTCACCACTGACCCTTTGATTGGCTTTCCATGAAGTAGCAGCATGGTTCGCATCTGTATCAAACCAAAGCTTTAATAATATAAATACAATTAATGCAATAGTATACAAATATCAATTTTAAGAGAATATTGTGTTTGTCTTTATAGATCACCTTAAACCATTCCTTGTCAAATTGGGTCTATTGGAATTTTATCCAAACAAACTTTCTCTTCAGTCTTTGCTGGAAATAACAAGTGAAACAATACCAAGCCAAAAAGTGGCATCTCTGAAAGACATCCCTCTGGCTTTCCTGAAAAGACTGCTGAGACTTAATGCAAAGTGCAGGGATCTCACATCTCCAGAACCAAATGAAACCCAAAAGTGCAGTGAAGATGATACTGAGGACGATGATATCAATCCACTGGATTTAGTGACAGCTCTTTACTTATGTGCTGACAGCATTTTGCAGCAAGAAATAGCCCTTAAAATGTCAATGTGTCAGTTTGCTGTGCCTTTCCTCTTGCCCACATTGGATGGCAAGCAGTCCTCACTCATGCTATGGAGTCTCAGGAATATTTATAAAGAGTGGCGTCATCATGACATGATGGGTAATAAAGATTATGTGGGTGATAGTGTTGTTCATGCACCGATTCCTCTACTTACCTTTGTTAGACTGCATAGCTGTGCCTCATCGAAATCTCAACTTCTCAATCATGTCCTAAGCAATACAGAACAAATCAAGGATTTTTTTACTCACAGAGAAATGAGTGGAGGAAACATTCCAAAAAAGATTTCAAATGGCCTAGTGGAGATTGTCTGGTCCCTTCCGTGTGGGAAAAGTAACATTGATGTTTTTCCTGAACCCCTGGCAATAGCTAATATGAGAGGGGACATATGTTCCAATGAGAAACAGTTCAGATTCCTTATGAAGGTGTCTGCAGCCGTTTTTGTGTTTCTGGATGATGTTACTCCAGCAGAAGAAAGGTTGTTGGATATGGAGGATCCTCTAAAGTCCAAACTCTTCATTGTGATTAATGCAGAATCCGCAGATCATATAGCATTTGTTAATGCACTGAATCTGCAGAAAGACCATATACTGGTAAAAACATCAAAACTAAACACCGCAAAGTTCAGCACTTTCATGTATAAAGCCATGAAAACAGCCTTGGAGGAGCACAAAGGAACCATCAACATAGATAAAATGGCAGATATTGCATCTGACATGTCAATCTGTATTGATGAGAGATTGGTCAAGTCCTTGATTAAAGCTAGAATTGCAGCTCAGCAGATTTTAGAAGGCATTGGATGTAAAATAAAAGACTACAAAGACAAACAGTTGCCTCTTCAAGGGGAATATTTGAAAAAATTGGCTGCGATTGAAACAGAAGAATGTAGACTGAAGAATGCAGGTGATCTCAGTCTAGAAAAATACAAGGCAAAGCTTTCTAAGAAAAAATCTGAACTTCGGAGAAAACAAGGTAGACAGAAGACATCACAAGCAATGAAACTGTTCATTCAAGCACTGTCTACCACAGACAAACAGCAGAAAACATTATTCCTGAAATGGATGGCGCTTACTTTAGAGACAGACCTAATGAACATCCGTGGAAAATACAGAAATTTGAGTAAGGACAAAGACAACCAATCAATTACAGAGCTTGATCAGCAGTTTCTGGACAACTCCTTGAGTATTGAGCATTACATGAGAGAAATGGGCCAGATATATGAATCTAAACCGTCAGGTGACACAAGATATCTCCCTTCAGTCGCTGCAGACCTTTTACTTGATGGATACCCTATTGAGATCCTTGATGGAAATGCATCTTACATCCCAGAGAATTGGGTGACTGATGTTCTTACGGAGCTACACAGAAAAGTAAGGAGTAGTCGACTCCTGGTCGTGTCTGTATTAGGAGTGCAGAGCTCAGGGAAATCCACTCTCCTCAACACCATGTTTGGAGTTCAGTTTCCTGTTAGCAGTGGCCGCTGCACCCGAGGAGCCTACATGGTCTTTCTCAAAGTTGAACAGGAATTCAGAGAGCAAGTAAAATGTGACTTTGTTCTTCTCATTGATACTGAAGGCCTCAAATCACCTGAACTTGCTAAACTTGATGACAACTATGAGCATGACAATCAGCTTGCCACACTTGTGATAGGCCTCAGTGATGTTACCATCATTAATATTGCCATGGAGAACTCAACTGAGATGAAAGACGTTTTGCAAATTGTCGTCCATGCATTTCTGAGAATGAGCTGTCTTGGAAAGAAACCAATTTGCCACTTTACACATCAGAATGTTTCAAGCGTTTCTGCACACAGTAAACTGACACCAGATCGGAAACACTTTTTGGAACAGTTGAATGAAATGACGAAGATTGCAGCTGACATGGAGAAACAGTCTGAAATCAAGGAGTTCACTGATGTGTTGGATTATGATGTGGAAAAGAACAACTGTTACATACCAGGCCTGTGGAATGGAACTCCACCAATGGCTGTTGTTAGTTCAGGATACAGTGAAGCTGTGCATGAATTCAAACAGAATTTGTTTATGTCTTTTAAGTCAACAAAACATGAACATCTGTCAGAGATTCCTGATTTTTTGAACTGGATGAGCAGTTTGTGGAAAGCAGTCAAGCAGGAAAACTTCATCTTTAGCTTCAGAAACAGTCTTGTTGCGTACGCCTATGAGAACCTCTGTAAAGAGTTCTCTGAATGGGAATGGTCTCTCAAAAAGTGCACCTACTCCTTGCTAAATAATGCAGAAACACATATATCTAACTCTGACAGCAGCAGAGTAAAGAGTCTATCTCAAAATTTTGAACAGAATGCCATCAAGGTAATTGAAGACCAGATAGCTGAGATGCAACAAAAGTTGACAGAGTATTACAAACGTACAGATAAATATGTGAACCTAGTGGAAAGATACAAGGCAGAGTTTCAAAGTAATATCAAAGGTCTTCACCATGAAATGGTCAAATTTGTCAAAAATCAACTCCAGTGTGCAGTTTGTCTGAAGATAGACATGGAGCGAATACAATACATCCAAAAGCAATACAGATATGTCATTGAAAGAAAAGTTGTAGAACTCTTGAAAATCTGCCTGGAATACAACAAACAAGTGTCAGACAGTGACTTAGAGAAAGAGTTTGAGGAAATGTGGTGTGAGGTAACAAGTGAAGTTACTCCTCTGACAGAAAAGGACATTGCATCTCATGTAATGAAACAACTATGCTCAAATTTGGCCCATCACAATGTGCAGGAAGAGTTAGCAAAGATTGGGGATCTCACCAGATGTGGAATCAGGGATTTCGAGGTGAAATGTGCACCCTTAGCTTCACTGTGGAATAAGATGTTGAATATATTCACTAGGAATTACATTGACATACAATGTGTTGCAAACACTATCATCCACAGTTGTAAGACATTTATTGATGATATTGCACATTCTCATCATGATTACCAGGATATTTTTAGTGAAGAACTTCTTGACAAAATTGATGCAGACCTAGCCAAGACCGCAAAGAAGACAAACATTGCTTTTCAGCTTGAGTTGAAAGTTCACATATGTGGAATTGCATCACGTAGATTTCAGGGAATGCATCAGCGGTTTTTGAAGGAAAAAGACCCTCTTACTCATCTGAACAAGTATAAGATAGAATACCTGTCTGATTTTATTGGATCCTTCAGACAACGAGATCAGTGCCTTCAGAAGGCCCAGTGTTTTATTCAGCAGTGCATCAGACCTGCAGTGATTGAGTATATCAATAAAACCCTTGGGATAGAGATTGCTGACAGGATTATGAGCACACATTTTTCCATGTACAGCTCACCATCACACTTTCAATACACAATTTTGTCAGAGCTTTTAGATAAAAATGACTTTAACGGCTTTACAAAATTCATCCTAAAATATGAAATCTTTGTGCAGGATTGGATTAACCGTGAAATTGCTGAATGGCTACACAAAGACATGAATTTGATTCGGCTGGAGCGACAGATTTTAAATGAAATTATTCAGAAGATCACAGAAAAAATGAAAGTTGTTCAGTGTCAAGTCAGTGATGAAAATTGCTTTGAGAAGGCAGAGGTGTTCCTTAAACAATTATGCCATACTCTTAGTGAAGATATTTCACTTACCATGAATAATGTTGAAGGGACTCTCTTTCAAATGTCCTACAAAACCTACACATTCTTTGAAAGTCTCTTACAATCCCTGAAAAATCTAGCCAAGCAACTCGACAAAGAATTACAAGAATCAACCAACATCACAGTCACACTGAGCACTCTGAGAGTCAAACCACAGAATGAGATTTTCAAGAGAGTATTTGGATGTGGGGTGCAGTGTCCCTTCTGCAAGATACCCTGTGTGGCTGGAGGGAAAGATCACACCCAACATCATGCCACTGTACATCGACCACAGGGTTTAGCAGGCTTTGTGTCCGAAAAGACAGGGGCACTTTATGAGCAGCTCTGTTCAACATGTGTGAACAGCAACCGAGTCTTTCAGGACTATCAGACAGACTACAAGAGTTATCCTTTCAAACATTACCGTGCCGTCTATCCAGACTGGAACATTGCCCCAGATTCATCAACACAGGCATCTGATTACTGGAAATATGTGCTGGTAAGATACAATCATAGATTTGCTCAGGTATACAATGCAAAACCAGCCGTCTGTCCTGAAGAATGGCAGAGTATCACTAAAGAACAAGCTTTGAAGGGACTGAAAGTGGCATTCAACGTACAATAGATCTGCAGCTAGAATACGCACTGACAGGTGAAATGCCTTTCCTATTTCATCTATTTGCAACAGTAATGCGTTTCAAATCATGATCAATTTATACAACATAAATTACAATGCAGAAACCTCAAAGGATAAGTACAAAAAAACTAAAGGGTTATTACTGGAAATGATGGAAAAAAATTGGAGACAGCCATGGACTTTCTAAAAACAAGCTACCAAGAACAGACATATGTAGACAAACACAGTGCTACACAAATGAGCTACTGACGACTGCCAACACCTAAAGGCGCCACTACTGCCTTTCCCTCTCAAAAGCTGTGAAGCCAAGTCAATTTGTGCTGATTTTACTGAACTGCATACTTTTCTTAACTTAAAACCCTATAGCGTACTATACATGATGCCCTGAGGCATAAGTCAGCCATTTTCATCCCTACCTTAGGAGTATGATCGTTCCTGCTCCATGTTCCTCTCTATGCACCAACTTAACTGTTCAAAAAGGCAACTGTCCTCATCTCACCCATGGAACTCACTGTATTGCATGGCAGCTCCTTACAGACCTTCACCAATGAGAATCTCTTGTCTGCAACAAACTAACATCGACACACACACACAAACACACTTTTGAGATGAAGATGCCATTTGAATTTCAAAAACTGCTTTGCAAGGGTCAAAAAGGGAATCCCAACCCTGGGCAGATTACCAGAAATCCCCAGTGGTACATGGCATGTGCCTGTTTGCACATGAACACACAAACATTCATACATAGGCCTATCTGAATGACTTGATTGCAATTTGTGAGTGGAATGCCTAACAAGACGCTATCTTCCTGCCGCATTGTCAATTGCGAGCTGTTCTCATGATAGCCATGGAGTGTGGAACGCTAATGGGTTTTATCATATTCAAGCATGGAAAAAGAACAGCACAAGCTATAAGTCAGAGGTCACTAAATGGGAACGGATGGTATGGATATCAGCAGTAAGGAGACCAGACATTACTTTCATCAACACTCCACAATAAATGATGGTGTGTTCAAGACACTTTCACAAAGGTAAGTCACTTACTTTGTAGATGTAATATTATTGGGGCAACCACCTTTTTGGTAGGAAAGATGTGATGTTAAACAATGTTACAGTTACGCTAATGTTAACTGCCATGACTACTAGAAAAAGGAGTTACCATCATACTAATGTGGTATCAGTTTTAAATGTTGTCTACAAAGCAATGCATATGCTGTTTGTGTTTGCAGGAAAACCTGTGTATCAAATGTTGGAGTGTGATCCTGACTGGGCACCTTCTCTGTACCTCGGCCACACTGAAGTGAAGACTACAAACAAACACAGACCAGATCAGGCAGTTTTGCAAGAAGGTCTCAAGCCCCATCGCCAAGCACTGGCATCACTGGTCCTGAGACTGAGGTGCCAGTGACAAGCAGATTACAGAGGAGCTGTCACTTATCGACTTTTTTCAGATTTAGCTGACCGTGGATTTGGTATTAAAGTAAGTGCACTTATGAGTGCTACACTGAAAATCCCTGTCTTCACCAGAGGCCACAGCCAACTTGATACAGAAGATGTAGAAGATACCAGGAAGCTCATGTTAGGATCCTCGCAGAGCATGTGACTTGAAATGACACAGTATGCCTGGGGTTTGTAGTCCCTTGGCTGGATAAAATTGTACCAATGTGTGTCCAAATGTTGTTGTGAAGAAGTCGTGTTAGCATTATAAAAATATCTAACATGTAAATATGTAGGCCTATGTTGTATGTTTGTTTGGTGTGGCTTTTGATTTTTGTCCTCCCATCTTTAAGTATTTTGTATTGACTCCCTCACATGTATTTATCCATCTATGCTAATAAAATATACAGACTGAATGGGATTGTGCCTCTATATAAGTACACATGGGTGAGGACCCAAATACACGACAGGGACTTAAATTTACTTTGAGTAGCAGAAGACAGAGAATACACAGGAACTCAGCTCATACATCCCTAGAGACAAACAGTGGGTAGGTTTACATGTTTTTTTCTGGATCTGATAACCTAGTAAACCAGCGCCAACCGCTGGACCCCAAAATGTTTTGTCTGTGAGTGGGTCTAGCCTCGCAAAATTCTCCAATTCTGCCTGAATGCCAGGAATCTGGCAAAACCAATCGTAACGCAGAGATGTGTTTTGAATCAAAGCGGTGGGGTTTAAAACCAATCATAACACAAAGATGTGTTTTGAATCAAAGTGGGCGGGGTTTTGAGGGAGTGACGACAGAGCGTTGGCCTATAGGCACAGACATGGTTTGAAAGACAACATGCTCATCAACAATCTCCCGTTGTTTCCATTCATCGGGGCCAGACTAAATTAGACATCCAATCTCACATTTAGGCTGGTTTATCAGGCTATGGATCGGATTGAAATTGGTCTGATTAGTTCAGGTGGGATATTTATCTCAATGTCTCAAGATCTAAACCGATGGACACATGTGTAATCCATCTGACATGCCTTAGCTAGCACCCATTAGCCTACTGCCAGTTCACGATTTAAAGACACCTGAGAAAACAACCAATTGTGACAAATAAACCTGTTTACCTTTACTAGGTCTGTATTGCATCCTGTTACATGGATGAGACCGCAGTTTCCATTATCATAACAATTACATTCACTTTCACCCTCTTGGCTAACTAACATGAATCTTTAGCAAAGTATCTGCTAGATAATATCACACTTAACAGCATATGGATTATGCTGGGTACTTGTTAGCATGCTAGCTTAGTTTTTATAGTGAGATAAACAAACTCGTCTAGTACTTTTTACAACTTCATTGTGCAGCTTCTAGGTTTAGGCAATGTGTGTGTTTACGTGCGTCACCACACTTTTATTCTTACACATGGGCAAATGTCAAAAACTATTCTGTCAAACCGATTGTGCTGAATTCTGGGCAGTTTATCAAAAGGTGTACACCACCTCTTTCCGATTCAAATTGTAAACTGATTGAGCACAATCGGTTCAGATGCCGTGTGCTTACCTTTTGTTTACTCCCTCCGTCATAGCCATGTGGCGGACGTTTGCGAGAACGCAGTGAGAAACTCGTGTTTAGAATAAAGTCTTTTAAAACGCTATTTGGGCAACATCCATGACGATATTGACACCGTTCAATTACGATTTGAACAAGGATTCAATTAGTGTGCTTGTTAATTGCATGCAACCTGCTCATCTGGAGGTACAGTATGAATATCTCCCCATTCATTTAGATAGGGCCTTGCAATTACTAAATCAAAATAACTCCCCGAAGGCGTATCCAAGATGGCTGCAGAGTGAACGGGAACAAGAAAGTAAACACAGGCAAAAAGAACACATGACTGTGACAAGGAGAAACTCATAGTAGAAAGTCCTCACGTAACTTAAAATAGTACTGTATAAACTTATATATCACATAAGGTGGACACACACAAGTTAAATATGAAAGGCGATTTAAATTAACAAAGGCAAAGACAAATAATGTCTAAAGTTCATTATAAGTAAATGTGAATAAATTCAAATACTGGTAGAAAGTCCATACATGCAAAATGCTGTACATTAAAGTGAGAACAAAAGATAACTTGAGGTCTTGAAATTTGTGAGGCAGGAAGTGGGCTAAGTTTCACAGATCCACCTGCAGTTTGGCCTTCAAGGTCACTCTGTTACAGAAGCATCACCTTGCCGTGGTTCATCTCTGGCTGGTGTTCTGCTGAGTCGCACGCATTCTAAATGAAGCCACTATATGGGACAGTTCTGGTTGTCATAAAGCAACCATGTCATTGAGTTCTTCTGACTGTCCACAAATGCGGAATTGAAATTTCATACACAACCACTAAAAATTTAATTAAAAAAATGTCAAAATACACAGTACTGTAATTATTACAACTGGTAAAGAAAATCATCTGTGACAAGTATAAGGCCTTTGTAAAACTATGTAGCCCTTCACTTTCTCAATTCACTTAAATTGTTTGGGCTGAATAATCAGAACAGGAATTTTTTTTAAAAAAAAACACGTAGTAGTAAAGTAAGCTACGCTACAACAACAGAAACCCGAGGTTATCCCTCACAACTCCCGATCCTGCTTGCTTTTTAGCGCGGTATGGAATTAATCTCTGCTATTGCAGACGGAGTCGTGGAGGGAAATGATTATTGAGCGGAGCTAGGAAGGCAAAAGCAGCACACCTGGGAGAACACTGCCCTTAGTTCCCATCCCTTTCTCCAATGCATCTGACAGCCCAGTTAGCCTATGTGTGCTAAAATCTTCTGCTCTGCAGAAAGTTGACCTTCTCATGGATTCTTCAGTGCACGTTTTGCAGCCAATGATGGTGTTGAAGTGTGTAGAAACCAAGGGTTCATCCACTGGATCTAGAATGTGATTAGATATCTGTGATGTTTGAGGAACAAATGGAAAAGGTGAAATGAGTTTGTTTACTACATTATATATTGCTTCACACTCCAGGAGCTTACAGCTCTCTTTATCTCACACCACCATGTTCAGGCCAAGTTATGATATAGGTGTGGCATTGAGAAAAAGAGGAGAAAAAAGGTGATTGCTTCAGTGGGTGATAAATATCCAGGGTCAGGTGCTCTTCAGGATCAAAAAGAAAATATATTCAGGAAAATAGAGAAGATCTGAGGCACTCTGCCGTATAAAAAGTCCTTTATTAAGGGAATGGACCAGCCGACGCGTTTCGGTCGCGTACGACCTTCTTCAGGGCTTAATTAAAATTGATGACACAGGTGCATTAAAACAGATGTAACTCAGTCACATGATATGGTCACATGACCACCATAACAATCCAGGACTCTTTTACAAATACCAATACACATACAAAAACAAGATGCTATAGATCAAACACCAGCCAATAATTTAGTATCAAAAAAGGACATCAACAGTCAATGACCCCTAGGTCGGCCACAAGGGGTTGCCCACACTGAGGTAAATTTAAGTTAACACTGTAATCAGGTACAAAATAGGTGTGGCATATTTGATTTTATCTGACAGGTAGAGGTAGGTAGACAGCCAATGAAATTCAGTACATCCAACTTCTATGAATTTAGTGTTTTAGCGCTTAGGAAATGGATGAAAGAGAGGAGGAGTAAATGTAAACAAATCAGTAAATTAATTAAATATTTAAAATGAATTAATAAAAATAAATAACACAAGCAAAGGCATTTTTATGACATCTGTCTGGGTCATAGTGAGAGACACTATTGGTCTGAGTTGGTCAGCTGGACCAGGTCTTCAATCTGATTTTGACATCCTTAATGATGTGGTCCTATAGTTTAGCAAAAAAAAAACAAAAAAACATACACAATAGCATTTACACTATCTGGGAAATTACTTGTGCCACTGTTTTTATCTCTCATTTTTTATCCATTGTGAGTTTTAACAATAAAATAATTTTACACAGGTAAAATAAAATAGAACCTGCTATAATGTGCCAAGTTTCCCACAGTCATTTGTCTTATGCAGGCAGCCCGTGCGACCCCACAGAAGATCAAAGGAGTTCCACATATGCATTGCAGACATTGTGAGCTGAGTGTGGTTTGTATGCTTGCTTTGCTGATGTCTTTTTGAAATCCACAAACAACATATTGAAACCAACTTAAAAACATGTTTTTTTTTTCCCTTGACACCCTCATCAAAACCTAGCGAAAGTCTTAACGGACCTTGAACCTATATTGTAATAACTAGTGCTGTCAAACGATTAAAAAAAATGAATCTGATTAATCACAAAATTAACCACTTTTAATCACAACTCAATTCCTGCAATAAGAATTTGGATGCTAGAGTATGTTGGATCCTTATTTTGCCCTGTAAAGGCCCTGATACTAAATAGTTGGCTTTGTTCATCTCAAATGGGGCAATTCACACCTGTCCCCTACCCCCAAGGATTACCCAAACATGTTGTTGGACACTCAGGAGCTAGGCCATAATCTTTGTATAGTTTGATTTGATAGCCAAGCCATTTTCTATCTGAAATTGAACATAATACATGCCATGAAAGTGGAACCATATCCATCAGGATTAATCTGAGTTAAATTTTCTAATCAGAGCAAAACATTTTTTGATTAATAATTTGGATTAATCACTTACGTTTGCCAGCACTAATTGTAACTGATAACACATGAAGATACTCAACACTTAAAACAACTTTTTCACAAGCACAGTGTAAACTCAAAAGAAAATTGCTCTGTCGCTGAGAGGAAGAATAAGCAACCAAACGCTTCAAAAAGACTAGCTGTCCTGTGGTGAGATGTAAATGTTTGCAGAAGCACCTGTGCATTTGTTACCCTCCCACATTACCCGTTCCATTTTAGCAGTCTATGTGATCTATCACTTGTATTTTCACGTTGTGGCACAGCACTATGCCACAGAACTGTAGCACTATGCTACAGAACTTCTTAACACGCCGCCCTCAGACAGTCAGGGTCGGCACTACACACTCAGCCTCTATAGTGCTTAACACTGGTGCACCTCAAGGCTGCTGTCTCAGTCCACTGTTATATAGCCTATACACTTATGACTGTGTTGCAAAACACCCAACTAACTGTATTGTGAAATTTGCAGACGACACTACAGTGATAGGACTCATTGACAGCAATAATGAAACTGCCTACAGGGATGAGGTGAGTAACCTAATCATGTGGTGTCACAGCAACAACCTGTCCCTCAATGTTGGGAAAACTAAGGAGGTCATCATAGACTTCAGGAGGAACAAATCTACACCCACTCCCATTCACATTAACAACTCCCCAGTTGAAATAGTCAGCAGTTTCAAGTTTTTAGGTATTCACATTTCAGACACACTGTCATGGTCTCTTCACATCACCAGTGCAATTAAGAAGGCACAGCAGAGACTTTATTTTTTGAGGTGTTTAAAGAAATATGGCATGTCCCACAACATACTCCTGAATTTTTATCGCTGTACTATTGAGAGCATACTGACAGGCAACATCTCAGTGTGGTTTGGTAGGGCTACTACACAGGATTTAAACCTTTTAGCAAGAGTAGTTAGAACTGCTTCAAAAATTATTGGTGCTCCACTTGAATCCCTCCAAAACATCTACTGTAAACGCAGTACAAAGAAGGTGGGAAGAATTCTGCAGGATCCTAGCCATCCTGCTCATACATTTTTTTCTTACCTTCCATCAGGGAGGCGTTTGCAGAGTCTCCCAACACGCACGTCCCGTTTTAGGGATAGCTTTTACCCCCATGTAATAAGGCTTATGAATGAGAGTTCATCTGGTAGGAGGGCTGTGGTTAAGCTATGAGGTCTGCTAGTCTTTTCTTAAATTGTTATTTAGAGGACTTCCAATTTTTTTATATGGTTTCCTTTTAAATTTTATTTATAGGTTTCTTTCTTAATGCTATTTATTATTGCGGAGAGAGTGCCAAGGCACACTATATTTCATTGCTGTGGTACTGTACCTGTACTAATATGCATATGACAAATAAACCTGAACTGAACTGATGCTGATTCATGTTGAGTGAGGTAATTATCAAAAACTGCATTGATGTGTCAATAGATGAGTTTCCTTCTAATTTGTAATGCACTTTTAATTTTACCATCTACCAATTGTTATTTTCCTACTAATGTGTATATAAATCTAATTCCCATGAGAGGGGTGGATTAACTTTATGCGTCTAGTACTGATTGAGAGTTGAATTACACTATTTGTGTGATTTATATATTTATTTATTATTATTTTAGTGTGTAAAAAAAAAGTAAAAAAAAATAAATAAATAAATAAAAAAGGTTATTTTTCAAGGTTATTTTTCATGTGAACCATTTAGCAGTAATGAGTAGACCTAGCATCATTTGAAAGCTCAGATTGCGCAGTTTCATGCGCTAATGTGAATCAGGCTGGAGTTAGGGCAGAAGTTCTGTGTCAGATTGGAGGTGTGGCATCAGATGCATGTGTTTCACATACACAGCATGAGAGCTGCCAGTCATGCCATAGGCCTTGCCGTGACTTGTGCATCAATTACGGACACATTTAGAAGAGACATTACATTTTTGCGAGTTATAACATAATGACTCATTTAGTGCGTGATGTGCCGGACATCGTGTTCACTCTTTTGTCTGGAGCAGCAAATGCCTCTTTGCTTTTTGGATTACTATACTTGTTGAAATGCGTGTTCGAGTTGGATTTTACCTGTTTGTGTGGGAAAGAAACAAGCCTAACCCTATTAGAGGTCTCATTCCTTATATGCCCAGTTATAATGTTATATATGATTCCCCACATTACTAAACCGGAAAGTCAAATAATTGACAAATGCTGCAACAAAGTTTGGCACAATATAACTACCTTCGTCGCCTCTTGGGTGTTTTGGTGGAGTGCTGTCTTGTTGGATGGAGATTTCTGGCCCTGCTTTTGGATAAGGTTTACTGATCATTGGAATATACCATGCAAGAACACAAGTGACCTTACATCAGAGGAAAAAAATTGTTCTTGCAAGTTACAGAAATGATTCAGTTGTAAGTTAGTCTGTTTTAAAAATTCTATACTGTTTTTTAGTCTTACATGTGGCTCTTCAGAGTTTTAAGAAAAAAAATAGCATTTCAATGTGTGCAATATCTAATGATTATAGTTTGAATGAATGAATGAATGAATGAATGAATGAATGAATTAATTAATTAATTAATTAATTAAAAACGGAATCCTAATTATCCCCTATTTCTCTTCTATTCACAGTCATATGGGTTGCTGCTTATTACATTGTCATTAAGTTTGTGGTGGTCAATTCGAAAATGTAAAAAGTGCAGCAGGACAAAAATACGTCATCAGCCATATAAGGAATTTTATGATGCATCACTACAGGAAACAAAAGAAAAACATCTAAAAGCAGCTTTGATCAAAATAGCAGAAATGGAGGCAGAAAGCTTGTGTTCCACATACATTACTAGTTTCATGAACGACCAGGGGCTTCAATTCAGAGATGCAGGATACACTGAAGAGACTGGTGGCATTAACCATTCTTGGAAGAAAATCTCTTCTTCCGACTTATTTGAAGATACGGCTGATTCTCTTGGTTGTTATAGGTACAACACCAGAGAGAAAATTTTACAAAGCAGACAAAGAGCTCAGTCATCTATGATCGAAACCCAGGACCAAATACTTCAAAACCTAGATGAAAACTTTGTAGGTCAGCAACAAGAGGCACCAACTGTAGGACCATCAACAGGTCAACAGGTGTCAGTTGTATCTCAAGATAACTTGACAAATCAAGCTGGAGGCAAATCAACAGGTACAAGAAAGAAGACAGCTTCAAAAGGAGGTAACTTTGGTGCAAAATGTCGATCAGACGCAGTTGAAGTAAATGAGAAATTTCCGCTTCTTTCCAAGTCAAAGATGAAAACTACCTTTGTGTCTCTCTGAGAATTAACTTTAATAAAAAAAAATAATAAAAAAAAAAACATTTCTTTATATAGATCCAGAATTTTGTTTTATGTTAATAAACACATTTGTAACATGCTATGCTTATTACTTAATAAACAATGAACCAATCATGAATGAAACCAGTGTTATTTTTAATCATTTAAGTAAATAATCTCAACTATTTAATATGGTCTATGATGGTAAGACTAAGGCTATGAAGATTACACATTTAAACACAACAGGAAACTTTCAATACAAGACTTCTTGGCCTTGTTGTAAGTAAACAATTAGGCTTTACACCCCATTCACCTGTATTGCCAGTACTACACTATTTACAAACTCAAAATGGCAGTGACTTCAGCTTTGATATCATATGTCTGTCCCTTTGGATGAAGTTGTCTGCCAAGAATATACTACATGTTCAGTTTCCCACGGTCACCCGTTTGATTGCTCTGCACTGGCATCATGCGTGCCAAAGTAAAGATCAAAGGAGTTTCACAGACACAGTGCAGACATTGTGACCTCAGTGTGGTGTGTATGCTCAATTTGCATACACAGCAACTTTTTTCTTTTAAGTAGGCCAATTTTGCAACATTTTGCAAAACATGCTTCTCCCGTTACACCTTCCAAAAGACCTAGTGCTGTCAATTGAGAATTTACTTAAAAACTTAAAATTACTGTTCTTTTTTCATTCTTTCACCATTTGGTCTCTCTCTCTCTCTCTCTCTCTCTCTCTCTCTCTCTCTCTCTCTCTCTCTGTGTGTGTGTGTGTGTGTGTGTGTGTGTGTGTGTGTGTGTGTGTGTAGATGAGTGTGTTTGTGTGGGTTTCAAAGAAGAACCAGGCAAATGTTTAAAAAAAAAGCAGGTTTGTGGTTTTGGCTGGTGAGATGTGCATGTTTACAGAACTACCTGTGCGTCTAATCACGTTTTCTTTCCATTTTAGCACACTGTGTGAGCATCTGATCACTTGCATTTTTTGATTTTGTGGATCTGGTGTACTTTAATTACAACATAAAGGATATTGCAGGTTTGGCCTTTGGTCTTTTTTTTTGTAATCAACGGTGCCTTCCAAATATGAAATAATATTTATAATGAAGAAAGAATGTAGTGGTTTGGAAGGGTGGGTATATTCTATTAGAGCAGGGCTGTCGCAACAAGGCAGGCAAACCAGGCAATTGCCTGGGGCCCCAGGCTGAAAGGGGCCCCCAAGATTGACTGTTTAATCATTTTAGCTGGTGGTGTTTTTTCCACAAAAAATGACTTTAAACTGGAGTTAGACAACTGTAAAATACAAATAATGATATTGATTATGTTTGAAAATTATAACAATGTGGTTCATGTAAGTATTTACGGGGAGTGAAGGGCCCCCATGTCCTGTTTGCTTGGGGCCCCCATGTACCTTGAAACGGCCCTGTATTAGAGTACAGTAGCTAGCCAGGTTGACATGTATAAATCGAACAAAGCTCAAGGATAATTTTGGCATTTTTAGTAAAAATACTTTTAGCAGTGTAATATCTGTTTCGATGTGAGTAGTTGAAGTAAGATGACAGTCCAATTATATGCAAGGATTTTTGACGACGCCCAGTCTTCTTAAGCAACTCTCCTTTGAAGAGCTTTCAGATGAAGGAGTGCAGCTTGCAGAAGTGCACTTGCTGCGTAGCAAATCATCTGACGCGAGTGAGTGATGTCCTACCTGTTTATAAGAGTACGCCCTCCACAGTGGCATGACAAAATTGAGTTCACTCTGTAACGGACATGAAAAGATAGCTGCCCTACGTAGGAAAAGAGAAGAGAGTTAAGAAACAAAAGGTAAAGGTAAGCGGCCTTTGATATTATGCTATAATCAGAGCTGCTTCTGAGCCGTGTGTGCCTTTTTGTAGTGTCTTCTGTTGGGGGAAAACTGTAGACTTCTTTCTCTAAAGGCCAATTCAGACTCAAGATCTGCAACAAGATAAGACGGCTTTAGAGTCAATCGCTACATGCCGTTGCAGGCAGTTCCTAGCCATTGAAAAATAATCAGCATGTCTCAAATTGCATTTTCGGAGTTTTAGAACGTGAGTGGTTTTTAGAACGTTGCAGCTTGGCTTGTCGCAAATCTTTGGTCTATAGCAACCTTAAGAAGCCACCTACAGTACAGTAGGCTATCTCAAGTTGCAGAATTCCCATTAATAGTGTTAGCCAGCTGTGGGGTCAAAACATGAAGGTTGTCAAGTTAGCTTTTATTGCAACACTCAGGGAAAGACATAGCAAATGAATATGAATAAACAGTTTCAATCAGCTTCAATACAAATGAATCCAACAGTGAATCAAATTGTATGTATATTAGACATCTGTAAGTGAATTAACTGTTGGGTCCTAGATTTTACCACCAAAGACAAGTTACTTGGAAGCTTTTGGAAATATTTAAATTAGTGAGAAACTTGTACTAGATACATCTCAAATTAAATAGTATAACTTTTCCTGTAACTGTCACCGAGCTTTGGAGAGGGAAAAATCCACTAGCAAACTATTTAACATTCGGTTATATGATATAAAAGATTGAAGCAGATAAAGTTTACTACAACAAATACATGTAATCTCTTAAAAACCAAGGGCTCAGATTTATTACCTTTTCAGACTCAGAGATCACTGAAGGAAAGCATCACACCAAAGAATTCAGAAAATCCTCATATGGGTGTTCAACTTTTCACTATTTTACTCAAGCTAATATCTCAGCAAGATGTTTTTCCCTCAGCATCATAGACAAGCACAAACTGCAGGAGAGCACAGGTTGCTGCTGTTCAGTCTTGGGTCTGTTGTGGTTGGCTGTTTCCTTTACAGGAAGTAGGCATCCTATGGCATTGTGACTTGTTGATTCTCAACGGTTTTTTTTATACACCGCAACCTGTTTTCACACAGTATATGTTTCCTGCTGGATGGGTGGTATTTAATTCAGCACCACCTGGGTCCAGAAACAAATACATAAAGACATGACAAAATGGCAAAACACGGTTGGTTGGTTAGTCAGCGAATTCAGGGTTAGTTCACCAAATATTTAATTTTTTAATACTTTGTTGGTTAAAACATTAAAGGGGCAATGTGCTTTTATTGTTCAATATCAAATCTGTTTTACCTGTTGGCAAACTTGTCCTTTTTCATTGATATTAACCACCACTATTCATGTCATGAGTCCCTATTGGCTTGAAAATTCGCATTAGCATGTACATTAACTGCATCGGGTAGACTCTCCATACACAGCCTCCATCTTGGAATACGGAAGCTAAACAAGGTCATATCGCTCGGGTTTTCGCAGTCAAAATTTGCAGGTGCAGTTAATTGCCATTGCAAAATCCCAAAAATCGGAACCGAAAGATACTGAAAAGACAATAGGCCGATATCTGCATGCAGACTACTCAATTTGAAATGTGTTGCGCTGCATTTTAATGGATGTGGTTTCTGTGAAGACTGATCAGACAGGAGAAGCAGTAGAGTGCACAGGGGAGGCAGAAGAGAGCACAGCATTCGGCATCCATCACACCTTCTTATTTCACCATCTCAGTCTACTATTATGTGTGTGTTTGTGTGTGTGTGTGTGTGTGTGTGTCTTAAAAAATGGACACCATATTGAATTTTTGGGTGGGCAGGGCCTTTTTCCATACCAGTGGCCCTCAGACAGTATTTCAGCCAAATTTCATGGTTTTATACCAAAGTACATGGTTTTTACTCATTTCAAAAATGCTCAATTTGAAATGCGTTGCGCTTCATTTTAATGGGCGGAACTTGAAGGCTACACATTGTGGCTTTAATCTACATTAATGTGCATTATTTGAGGCCTGAAACACAATATTTTTTTAAAATCATTTTCTGTTTTTTTTGTTGTTGTTGTTGTTGTTGTTGTTTGTTTGTTTTTTTTACATCATTTTCCTTATTTGGACCACCTTGGTCATGAATTAAGTTTAATTCAACAGTAACCCAATGTAATCAAACTCCCCTCTTCTACTAACTAATTGCTAATTTGAATTTGAGAAAAAACAATAGTATTTTATAGAATAAAACAAATAAAATAATAATTTTACTCAAACATACCTGTAAACTAAAATCAGAGAAACTGGTACTTTTAAAATTGGTTTCTTCTTTTTCCCTGGGATAAAACCCTAGTTCACCAGGACCAAGTTATAGTCTACTGTATGTTTAACAGCATGGCTGAGTTATCAGCTCCAGAGGATCATCTGGAGGATATTGCTATGGAGAGTATTGTCAAGGAAGAGGAGCATTGTTCCTCCCAAGGGAATCTTCAGAAGGAACTTGAAGATGAGGAAGTAATGACCACCTGTAGTCTCCCTACAGAGACCAACACAGACCCTGTAGACGAATCTTCCACAAGGTGAGAAGCATTCTCATTCTAAGGAAACATTGCATGTTGAGGACACTAGATGGAGACAATGTTATGTGTACGAAAAGTCTTTCAGCATGTATATATACACACACACACACACACACACACACACACTCGGATGCTGGTGTAATGTGTTTGTCTACTCCTTTAGCATCTCAAACAGTGGCATACTTTTCTATACATTTTGATTAATCCATATAGCCCAATGTATGACATATTCTCAACAGCATGACTGAGATATCAGCTTCAGAGAATCAGCAGGATGACGTTGCCATGACCAATGAGAGTATCATCATGGAAGAGGAGCACAATTCCACCCAAGGGGATCTTCAGAAGGAACTTGGAAGTGTGGAACTAGTCACCAGCAGTGACAGAGAATCTAACATGAGGTCAGAATCTCTGTTAGTTGGTTCTCACATACACTGATCTTTTGATATACATATCGGACCAGTGTGTATGTGTGTGTGTGTGTGTGTGTGTGTGTGTATCTCAATCAGGCTACATCACAATATCAAATGTATATTTTCACACTATACCCTGACTATATTTATAATTTCATCATGATTCATGTGTTGCATGTCAGACATCTAACCAGTATGTTTATGAGGATGGATGTGGATTCTATGAAGACTGATCAGACAGGGCAAGCAGAAGAGTGCACAGTGGATGCAGGAGAGAGCACAGCAAGCATTCGGTATCCGTTACACCTACTTATATCACCATCTCTGTCTGCTATTATATATATGTGTGTGTGTATGTGTGTGTGTGTGTGTGTGTGTGTTGTACAGTATAGAAATCGAGTGGACATAAATCACTGCACCCAAATTTCATAATTCACAGACCTGATTCTCCTAGCAGTATGTCTGCGGAAGACACAGATGACTCCATTCATGACAATCAGCAGTTGACAGCGACCCTGGATGACATGTAGGCCTATGTTTTAGTTTTAAATGTATGTTTTGGTGAACTTATTCGAACCAAAGACTAAACAAAACACAATGGGGACATGGCCCAACTATTTATAATTGAAAGTATTGTTTACTTATTTTCTTCTGAAGAGATGCTTAGAGAAAACTTGCTGTTTTTACTAAAAGTATTGAATTAGTAGACACTCTCTTAACTTGGCCTTGTTTTCACTTTTCCTTCATCTGATTCACACACAGGGAAGGTGAAGTTGAGCTCCACGTAAGGCAGCATTGTGCTACCAAAGACCTGGGACAGGAAGTCTGTCAGCTCCACCACAGAGAGCTAGAGTTATTCTGCAAGACTGACCAGACTCCAGTCTGTGTGTTATGTGTGGCTACAGAACACAGTGGCCATGAAATGTTAGCATGGGGAAAAAATGAGGTAAGCATTACAAAATAAAACCCTCAGCAAATATTATGACAGTGAATGAGTACAGTATTTGCATCTGATTGTCTCACAATTCTTTGTACAGAATCATCAATCATCATCTCCGAGTGGTATGTATTACTTCTTAAACTACAATTTAAACCACTACTTCTGCTCCATCCTATACAGCCTCATGGATACAGGCAGGAAGTCAGGTTATCGTCCCATGAAATAGATCTTAAAGGAGAAATCCAGTGCGATTCTATTTTAAACTAGAAAAGCGCTCAGAGAGTGCAGACCTCCGCCAAGACAATGTGGTCACAGATGGTGTTCTGGATCACAGATCGATTATATTGAAAAGTGTGCACGCACATCCAGAAGTCACAGGGTAAAATAAAACGTGAACGAAAATGAAAAATACCCGCACATGGATCACAGATAGCCACCAAATTCGAATCAGTTCTTACTTGTCCCAATACACACGTTGTCCGAAAATTTCATCCAAATCCGTGCAGTACTTTTCGAGTTATCTTGCTCACAGACAGACACACACACACACACACACAGACTCACACGCCGAGCAAAACATAACCTCCTTGGCGGAGGTAAATATGTTAAAACATGATACCAGTACAAACTTTTGGCAAATAGTTCACCTCCGTACGACCTTAGTATTCAGAAATACAGCGCTATTTGCCCATTAGCTATAAGCAGACTTACAATTGAATTGGCATATTGATAGCATGCAAATAAATCACTATTCTACACCATCAGAGGCCCAAAGTAGCTCCACACTTCATTGGTAGACTATCGTGAGTTCTGACATTTAAAACGAGGCATTGAGAACTTTGAAAGTGCACTGGTAGTTTATCTAGGTGTCTATTTACACATAGTACTCACCGTTCGCAGCCAGCTTTGTCATTTTGGAGGTACTGACTGTAGATCTTGCAGAATCATTTTTTGAACACCATTATGTAAACTTCTCAAAGTGAGCTGCTTGTTGTGATTACCCTTTAGGACTAGAGGCTGATAAATGTTACTTATACTTTTATTTTATGCAGGACAGATGAGGGCCTGAAATACATTAACTCATTGACTGCCAATGACGTCTTTAGACGTCAACTGAAATACTGCCGTTCACTGCCAATGACGTCTTTAGACGTCAACTGCGTTTTTAATGGGGAGGGCTGCAGAAAGACCTAGGGAACCTTGTCTGTAAATATCAGAATTCTCCGTCGAAAATTGTTGTTCCAAATTGATCCTGAGGGTGGCAGTGTGTCACTTTGGATGTGAGATGAGCATAGATTCATAGGTATGGCCAAGGGAGAAGTAGAGAAAGCTAATGACATGGCTAAATATGCCGCTAGCAAAGTGCAGACGTAAATCGGAGAAATTTAGGCAGTTCACACTCGATCAGAGTATGTGTCACTGCCATAGTAGTTCGAGTAGTGTTCCGATCGTGGGAGATGAAGGAGATCAACCTTGGGCAAACGGAAATAGCAGTTGTGACTTGTTTCAGTGCCCAGCTAGCTCACAGTTCCGGGTCAGGTAAGAATTTGCGAGCCAGTTGTTGATCACTGAGTTTTCGCTGTCACAGCCTGTAAATAGCATATATTTACCTTGTTACAACAATGTCTATTTTATTACCAAAAGTCCCCTGTTACTGTTGTTTTTGTGGTCTTATCACAGGAAGACATTTTCCCGATGTTTGACGTGCTAATAGACCGAAAAAAACGCGCATCCAAGACACTAACGTTGTCAAACAAAACGCTAATTTTCTCCCTTTTTTGATAAACAACGGGTGTGTTTGGAGAAAGTAGCTTATGTTCGCCTGCTGATTTCTAAGCAATGGAAAGGGGTAGAAACGAACTTTTTTTTCTGGTGAAAGAAGAGAGTCTGCTCTTTCTTGTGGTAGTTTCATTGTTTATGTAGTCGTAACACATAATATTCTGTGGCTCTTTAAAAAACAGTCAAAATTCCCCAAAACCTCTGGCAGTATGGAACTCTCTATTCTGAAAACGGCTGGCAGTCAATGAGTTAATAAGCCATTTAAAAGAACACAAATCTAGTGAGTTTGACTAATTTGAAGTTAACTGGAATTCAACTTCAGATGTTGCAGACTGCAAGACTTCCTGCTAAAAATGAGACGGATCATAGCGCAGTGTTCGTTCTCCAGTACAAAAACAAATACAAAGCAGGAGCTTTTGAAGCAAGGTGGCATTAGCGCTGACCACTCGCTTTCAGACTTCCCCCCCACTCAGCCGCATGTCTTTATCGTGTCTGGTTATGACCTACTGTTGAGAGAGATTATGAATTACAGTAGGTAAAATTAGTTTTAATGTTGATGTTAACATTGCAAACTTGTGTTTAATCATTTTGCACAGTTATTGGCCATATTGTGTTGCGTACAAGCTTTTCATAACACGTCTGGCTGGACACTTTTACAAAATGCCTCAATATTTTTGATAATAGTTTTTATATTTGATCGTCATTTCAACAGGACAAGTTGTTGCTGCAGTGGTTGCACCAAAACATTACAATAGTAGGTGAAATTATTAATAATTACACTTTCCAGTGAGAATCATAGTATAATTTTGAAAGAAATGTAAGAAGTTTAGGTTTTAGTGGAGACAATATATCATAAGTATTGTTTGACATCTTTAAGTGTCCATTGTAAGGCTTTATAGAGGCTGTGGTAGTCTTGAATTCATCTGTATAATGCCACATTTAGCTGACATCAGAGCAACACATCATAAAACTGCTTGTATTTGATGTATTGTCCTTGCATACAACCAGCACTGCACTGCAGGCACTGCAAGATCTGATATCACCAAGTAATTAAGAGTCCAGGATCAATGTTAAACTTGTTTATCCTGGATCAATGTACTCTAACCCTAACCTTAGGCCTAAGCCTAACCCTAACCTTAACCCTAGCCCTAAACCTAACCCATTGATCCAGGGCAACAAATTTGACATTGATCCTGGACTCTTAATTACTTGGTGATATTAGATCTTCCGCAGGCACTGGATAAAGTAAGTCAGTGTAACTAGCTTTATAGAATAGTTTTGTATACAGTAGAATACACACAGTGTTTCTTTATTCATTCCAAATATTGTATTGGGATTGTTTAACCCTTTGTAGGTCACCCCCAAAAAATATTTATGAAAAAATTATTTTTTTGTCTTTTCCAGCTCTAGTAAGCTCCAATAACAAGAATCAATGATTTTTTTCTCAATCGACCCCCCTATCTGTATTTTGTGAACCTCTACCAAACGGTTGAGATGACCGTAAGGGGTGCATTTTACGGAACACTGGAAACATATAGAAAAAATAGATATTATGCTATAAAACTTTGTATATATGCATATTTCTGCATACAATCACATTACAAAGTGCTCTTTATTGCTTTTTCAGCAAAATTATCTACTTTTGTAATAGGCTCCTATTAAACACCATACTAATGGCGATCCCATTGAAATGCATTGGTACATTCTTCCAAGCCCAATAACCAAGGACAGGCTGGGCCAAAAACTTTGAAATAGCATTTGCCATATAGGTCTTAAATATCTAAACATGCAAAAACCAAATGAGTATGTTTATTACTATGAAAATATGGATTTTTGGGGAGAGGAGACTCGCCCCCATTGAAAACCATTATAATACCGGATATATATAATATACCCTACGCTCCCTTGAAATGCTTAAGTATACCATCTAAGGGTGTGGAGGGCATTTTTAGGACCTAGTGTACCCAACCATGGAGTTAAAAAATGTTCTATGAAGAGATTCTATGATTTTTTGATACTTGACATAACAGCCTGTTAATTTCCATTCACTGAATTATGACCCTTTAGGGACATCTCAACCGTTTGGTAGAGCATAATTTCACAAAATTATTAAATACTCAAAACATATGTATTTTTGCATGAAAATTGATATGTGTGTTCTATGGACTGTTTTTAACAATATTAAACAGGAAAAAACTCCTATACTTGGAAAATATGGAAAAATTGATAATATGTATAATGGCTGAATTTATGAATTTCCGTATTTTGAAGTCATACAAGCTAAAATGGCATGGCTTTAAAATAAATAGAGCTACTGAGCAAGTTTTTTGTATTTAATATATAGTATCCAAGTAGTATAGATGATTCCATGTGATTTAATTAAGGATGGCTTGTTTTTTATCAAAATATGAGGAGTTAAAAGTTGCTCTACCAAACGGTTGAGCAAACCTATAAAGGGTTAAGAATGGTTATTTTTGTCTTTATAGATCATCTGACACCATTCCTTGAGAAAATAGATCTTTTGAAATTTTATCCAAACAAACTCACCCTGAAATCTTTGCTGGAGATCCATAGAGAACCAATGATGGACAAAAACGTGAAGACCCATAAAGACATCCCATTGGCTTTCCTGAGAAAACTACTTATGGTCAATTCAAAGTGCAGGCAACAAGCCACTGTAAGTGGTGATGAAAATAATAGCGATGATGACGATGATGATGATGGTGTTGATGATAATGATGATGACATCAATCCACTCGATTTGGTCGCTGCTCTCTACTTTTGTGCTGACAGCATTTTGCAACAGGAAATGTCCATCAAGATGTCAATGTGTCAGTTTGCCGTCCCTTTTCTATTACCCCCATCTAATGACCATGATTGTACATTCATGCTATGGGCTCTTAGGAGTATTTACAAAGAGTGGCGTCCACATGACCTTATGGATGCAAAGAGCTATTTGGAAGACACAGTTGTGAATGCAAAGATGCCTCTTATCAGCTTTGTGAGACTGGGTGAATGCAGTCAGTCAAAGTCTCAACTGCTCAATCATATCCTGAGTAAGGGACAACAAAACAGCAATTTCTTCACCCATAGAGATATGAATGGAGGACATGTTCCAAAGAAGATTTCCAACGGCCTGGTGGAGATTGTCTGGTGTCTTCCATGTGGCCAGAGTAACACCGATGTGTTTCCTGAACCTGTGGCAATAGCTAACATGAGAGGAGATATAATTGCCAATGAAAAGCAATTCAGTTTCTTAATGCAGGTCTCTACAGCAGTTTTTGTGTGCCTGGACTCAATGAACAAAGAGGAAGAGAAATTGCTTGATTTGCAAGGTGAAAAGTCCAAGCTTTTCTTGGTGATAAGTTCTGAAGACAAAAGCCTTCATACTACATACGGTGATGCACTGAAGCTCCAGGAAAATCATGTACTGAGACGAAAGCCAAAACTTAACATGTCCAAATTCTCCTCTAAAATCACTGGTGCCATCAACATGGCATTGCAGGAGAGCAAGAACACAGTCAGCATTGAGCAGATGTCAGACACTGCACATAAGATGGCCATCTCTGTAGATGAAAAAAGATGTGATGCTACATTGTCTGCCAATAACAGAGTTGATGAAATTATGAAAGGTATTGGGGTTCAGCAAATCGACAACTACAAGAAGAAACATATGCTACTTCAAGGAAAATACTTGAAAGAATTAGCACAGACTGAGATAGAGGAATGCAGACTGCAAAATGCAGGTGATGTCAGTCTAGAGAAATATAAGGCTCAACTTCAGGAGAAAAAAGTTGCCCTAAGAGAACAACAGCGTAGTAACAAGGTATCGCAAGCAATGGGACAGTTCATTGAAGCACTGTTTACCACAGACAGAGAACAGAGAGTATTGTTTCTAAAATGGTTGTCACTTAAGTTGGACAGGAAATCACGGGAACATCTCAAAGAAGTTCGTAAAAAATACCAACAGTTGTGTCAGGACAAGGACAACAAATCAATCACAGAACTGGATCAACAACTTCTTGACAATTCTTTGGGCATTGAGCATTTCATGAGAGAAATGGGACAGATTTATGAATCCAAACAGTCCACCGACACAAAACGTCTGCCCTCAGTTGCTGCAGAGCTTTTAGTTGATGGATACCCTTTAGAGCTCCTTAATGGTGAAGCTTCTTACATCCCAGAGAAGTGGGTGACTGATGTTCTTATGGAACTACACCGAAAAGTAGACAGCAGCAGACTCCTGGTCGTGTCTGTTTTGGGTGTGCAGAGCTCAGGGAAATCCACTCTCCTCAACACCATGTTTGGAGTTCAGTTTCCTGTTAGCAGTGGCCGCTGCACAAGAGGAGCCTACATGGTCTTTCTCAAAGTTGAACAGGAATTCAGAGAGCAAATAAAATGTGACTTTGTTCTTCTCATTGATACTGAAGGCCTAAAATCACCTGAACTTGCCAAGCTTGAGGACAGCTATGAACATGACAATCAACTTGCCACACTTGTAATAGGTCTCAGTGATGTGACCATCATAAATATTGCAATGGAGAATTCTGTAGAAATGAAAGACGTTCTACAAATAGCAGTTCATGCATTTCTACGCATGAGCTATCTTGGAAAAAAGCCAATCTGTCACTTTGTGCACCAGAATGTTTCAGGAGTATCTGCACACAGCAAACTAATGACAGACCGGAAACACTTTTTGGAACAGTTAGATGAAATGACACAGATTGCAGCTGGCATGGAGAACCAGTCTGATGTTGAGAAGATAACTGATATTCTGGATTATGATGTGGAAAAGAACAACTGGTACATTCCAGGCCTCTGGCATGGCGCCCCACCAATGGCTCCAGTCAGTTCAGAATACAGTGAAGCTGTGCATGAGTTAAAAAAGAAACTGTTTCAGTCTGACAAGTCGACATTTCCTGAACATTTGTCTGATGTTCCAGATTTTCTGAAATGGATGAGTAGTTTATGGAAAGCTGTGAAGCATGAAAACTTCATCTTCAGCTTCAGAAACACACTTGTTGCCTTTGCCTATGAAAATCTGTGTAAAGAGTTCTCAATATGGGAATGGTCTTTCAAGAAGTCTGTTTACTCCTGGTGGAATAGTGCAGAGGCACAAATGTCGGCTACTAACACCAGCAATCTAGAGGATCTGTCTAAAAAGTTTCAATTAGATGCTGATAAGGTCATTTCAAGTCAAACAGATGTGATGAGGAAGAAGTTGGAAGAGTATTACCAAAGAAAAGACAAATATGTGAGTCTCATGGAAAAGTACAAGGCAGAGTTTAAGATTAGTATTGACCATCTTCGTAAAGAGATGATCAGATATGTTGAAGACAACATTAAGACTGAAGTGCGTCTGAGGATGGATATGGAGGAAGCGGAAAAAATAAAAAATGATCAAAAAAATATTGTTGAAAACAAAGTAATGGAGCTTTGGAAAACTTGCAGAGACAATAACAAAGAATTGACTGACAGTGACTTGCATATAGAGTTTGAGAAAATGTGGACTGATGCAACAAGAGGCATTCATCCACTTGAAGAGAAGGACATTCCCTCTTTAGTCATGCAACAACTGCGCACTAATATGACCCACCAAAACGTTCAGAATGAGCTAGCAGACATTCAGGATCTAACCCTATGTGGACTTGAAGACTTCAAGGTAAAAAAGAAAAAACATGTAACGTTTCGCGGAAAACTTTTGAGCATATTCATTAGGCGTGGCATTAAATCAGATGCAAAGATTGCTGCACAAAAGATAATAGACAGTTGTAAGAGAACTGTTGAAGATATTGTTAGCACTGGGAAAGATTACTGTGATATTCACAGCAAAGACCTTCTTGAGAAAATTGATGCAGACTTGAGGATGACTGCAAAGAAAACCAACAAAACATTTGAAACAGACTTGAAAATACACATATGTGGATTTGCAGCCCGAAAAATTTTTGGAGATGCACAGAAATTTCTTGTTGGAGAGAAGTCCTTTACAACATTTGCAGAAGTCCAAGGAGCAATACAAAAACGGTTTTGTGGACTCCTTTAAAGAAAGAGATCAGTGTTGGCGGAAAGCCCGAAACTTTACCCAACTTTGCATCAAACCTGCCATCACAGAGTATATCAACAAATCCCTTGGAATTGCGGTACTAGATGGAATTCTATCAAGCAACTCTCATCCACAGTACAGTTCACAATCATTCTGTCAATACACAATTTTGTCCGAGCTGCTTGAGAAAGATGACTTTGAAAGTTTTGTGAAATGCATCCTGAATTATGAAACTTTCGTGAAGGATTGGGTCCACATTCAGGTTGTTGAATGGCTGTCCAAAGACATGTGTTTGGTTAAACTGAAGGGCCAGATACTGGAAACAATCATTCAAAAAATCACAAAAACAATTGAAGTTGTTCAAAGACAAATCAATGATTCCAATGAAGCAACAGTGTTTGTTGAGATGTTTTGCCAGGCTGTCAGTGAAGACATCTCACTTCCCATGGACCATGTTAGAGAGATTCTCTTCCATATGACCTGTAAAATGCCTCCTTTCATTGACAGTCTCCAGCAGTCTTTGGAAGGCTTAAAGAATCAGCTGGACAAAAATTTTGAAGAATCAACTGACATTGAAGATACACTGAGCACTCTCACAGTTAAACCACAGAATGAGATTTTCAAAAGAGTATTAGGGTGTGGGGAGCAGTGTCCCTTCTGCAGGATACCATGTGAGGCAGGAGGACAAGCACATAAGCATCATGCCACTGTACACCGTCCAACAGGTGTAGGGAAATACCACTGGGTGAAAACAGAGACTCTCTGTGATATCATTTGTACAACAAGTGTTTTTAGTAATACCAAATTTAGAAATACTACTACTGAATTTCGGGATCATCCTTACAAGCAATACCGTGACTACTATCCAGACTGGGACATTGCTCCAGATCCATCGATAGAAGCATCTGACTACTGGAAATATGTACTGGTGAGGTACAATGAGAGGTTTGCTACAGAGTACAAGGCCAAACCTGCAAAATGTCCTGAACAATGGCACGATATCACTAAAGAACAAGCTTTGAAAGGATTAAAAGTAGCTTTCAATGTAACATAAATATGAGTAATTAGTCATTGAGATGCCCCTCCTATTCTGCAGTCCTATTCTGATGCCCCCTTGAGTAATGTGTCTCATAATGTGTACCCCGTTGCTCTTCCATGGTCTCATTAATGATTCCAGAGACATACAGTAAAATCAAACACACACATTAGTCCCAGTCACGCATTCTAACTCGTTCTGAAAGAAACACAAACACACACAATAATCTGTTTCTATTTTTTTTTTTTTTTTAACTACAGGCATCATACGCTTTATGTACTTTTTCCTTTCACACATTTCATCTATTTCTTTTTTTATGACCTCCGCCAAGGAGGTTATGTTTTGCTTGGCGTGTATGTGTCTGTGTGTGAGTGTGTCTGTGTGTGTGTTCTGTGTACAATATAACTCGAAAACTACTGCATGGATTTGGATGAAATCGGACAACGTTTGTATTGGGACAAGTAAGAACTGATTAGATTTTGGTGGCGATCGGTGATCCAGAACACCATCAGTGAGCACATTATCTTGGCGGAGGTCTGCGCTCTCTGAGCGCTTTTCTAGTTTTAATTTGTTTTTATCATTTTCTGTTTTGATTTCTGGTGTTGCAGTCAACTTATGAAATTAATGGGTCTGATTGATTTACTTTATTTAGTTTTGTTTACTCCTGTTTGTTTGTTTATTTGTTTACATATTATTTGGGTTAGGCTATTACTTAAATGCTTTCATTTGTGCACAAGATATTTCACTCATGATTTTAGATTATCTTTGTAATGTTGACATTATCAGAATATAATCAGGAAAACTCATACAGTAGGCCTGTGTAATCAACGCTTTTCTACATGTATGCTAAAAATACAATATAGTTTACCAGGGATTGGTGGTGGATCTGTAGCCTGACATAGCCCGACCATAATGCTGCTGTTCATCCGTATTCATGGTCTGGAGGTTCTTTAACCTGACGCGATTATACTGCGGAGGGAGGGCATTCACTCCTGGTTTGAAACGATTGGAAAGCTCGTCTAATCAGCTTCGCTTATTGGCCGGTAGACTCTCTACCGATGTAAACACGCCCCAGAGGACCGTTCCCAGACCATGGATACGGATGAACATTCGTATTATGGGCGGGCTATGTCAGGCTAGTGGATCTGTAGGCCTACATGCAACTTTGTTGGATGGATATTCATATTCATGTCATGTCATGTGTTCTTGTATTACATATCGTTCAGTTGCTTCAACAAAAAATTCAAAAACGTATGTAATTTTTCATATAAGGTGAACTTTCATTCAATAAACTCTTTAATCTTAATCTCAAATTAATCTTTTCTTATTCCCATATAATAACAAATCATTGATTTTATATATTTACTTAAAAATGCTTATTTCAATGAGACAATAAGTAATTTATTACACACACAAAACTTAGCTCCTCAGTCTACCATGTGATCCAGGCAGCACACTAAGATGACTATGACCAGCAGTAGGCTAGAAGGTGAAGGATTCATTCAGCTACCAGCAGGTGGCCCAATGTTACCAGCAACCATAAACACACACACACACACACACACACACACACACACACACACACAAACACAAACAAACAAACACACCAATGGCTGTACTGGGACCAAAAAATGGCACAGGCAATTTTGGCCATGGCGTCCAACCATGATTTTATCCTATAATAACCTATATAAAAACACTGTAAGTTGAACACATTGCATGAAAATGAGAGATGACAGACAGTAATGACAGCCCCGGCCCAAAACTGACCATTGGCCCACCGGACATTGCCCTGTATGACCAGTCCATGTCTGCCACTAACACACACACACACACACACACACATTAACACACACCATTAACATCCATAAACCACCAATACCACTTGATGCAAACTATGAATGGTTCTGGTAAGGTTCTAGAAATGACTAGTGGGTGGGCCTCAAAGGACACATCCATTATTTAGGATAGTCAGGATGAGCATGGGGGAGTGCATTATGTGTAATGTGTGTGTGTGTGTGGTGCAGTGTGTTAGGTGTATCATTACTTAGGAGAAGTTAATATGTTGGTCACTATTGTTATCATTGGTATAATGCAACACCAGATTTTTCCTATTGATGCAATACCAGATTTTTCCAAGCTATAGGCCTGGCTCATAGCCAGGACAATTCACTCTTAATCACGAGTGCAATTTTGCCTAAATTCTCTATTCTTGACATCTGGCCCTGTGCCCAGGTGGACCACAGGAAACCAGAATTGTCTTGTGAGCAAATGAACGGAGAAATGAGAGAACAAACACATGACTGGAGAGAAATGGGAAGTGAAATAAGAAAATGGGAAAAACCCATGACTCTTGCACAAGGAATGTAGAGAAAAGCAATTTGAGCTTCAAGCTGACTATGATGCATAGTAGCATACACACTGGCCTACTGTAGGGAGAGTGGCAACTCTGTCTTTCCAAAATACCTGAAAAGGCTTTCCCCGAACCTAAAATGAACTCTTCTAATATGTGCTCTTCTAACATTTTTGGAACATGAAGGCCTGTTGAGTTTGTTGAGTAAAGTACTTGCCTTGACTAGCCTCGAACAGAGTCAGAACAATCCAGATTTCTCACCAGTTTTGCCTTGACTAGCCCCGAGCAGAGTCAAAACAACAGGTCTGTTTTCTCCCCCAAACTTGGCAAAATCCACGTATGACTCATGTAGAAACAGCATTGCAGCCTGTTTTAAAATAGATACAGTAAACATTAGAAAGATAGGCAGTTTGTGAACAAAAGTCTTAGGCCTAGCCTATATTTTTCTTTCATGAAAAGCAGGTGGGGTGATATTTTGACCATAATAAATAATCATTATGCAATAAAAAGCACACACAACCCTGCTGTAATCACAGCATACTTTTTCAGGAAGTGGGAGAATTGGTCACACACCCCGCAACCCAAGTCCACGATCCATATTGACCACTGAGGTAGTCTGCAACCCCAAGCCCCCACTTCCCACTTCAACATTTGTATGTTCAGTAGTATGTTCACTAATTATATATAGGTAATACCTGAAACCATTCTTTTGGCATGATAATGTTGTCTAGTGATATATCTACTGTAACTACAGTGCAACACAAACAAATAAGATCATAAACTGTACTAACACTGACAATGATAACATCCCTCTAACTATATTTTGTGGTATTCTAATTATTTTTTCATTGTTTGTATAGTCTATTTTTAGTCCATTGTTTATGTGTCACTGTGAAATACCTGCACCAATGCTACTCATGCTTATAATAATAAGTATTCATAATAAAGTTAGTACTTTCACCATTGAATAAAAAAGGAAAGATTCTTATTACTCTTAAAGAGGGAGGGCTAGTGAGATGCTATGCTATCCCCTCCCTTTCTGGGAAATGAAAGTGGGAGAAACCCAAAATAATCATTCTCAGTGTTCACATTTGTGTGAGCTGGTAAACAACAGACATTTGGTCGGGAGAGTGACAGACTGACTGGTCATGTGCCTCCTCCAGTAGAAGTTCGGGTAAGTCATCAATATTTGAATAGTTGTTGTGTTTATTGCCCCTGTGTTACTGTAAATAGCAGCACATAAGTATTTGTAGCACAGAACAATTAGCATAATTGTTCGTAGCACAAAAGTAGCACAATTGTTGTGAAGTACTGGGTAAAGAGTAGGTAAGAACAGCAGGACGGATCAAGTGTTAAATTAGTAGTATACTTTCTGCATACGTATGATAAGGAATAACACAAATTACATGAAAGTTATCTACTTAATCACCATCCCACAATGTAAACATTGTAAGTTGACCTCTGGACTAATCAAAGTTACCCATAGTGCTTCTCTCACCCCACCGGCTATAGCTTAAGTTTTCAGCCATGTATTTTTTGGTGAATGAATTAACAGCCCTATCATTTGATAGGCAACACTTTCAATTCAATGTCAGGTGTGATATTTCTATGATTGCTGATGCACCCAGTCTAATCAGTGGTGGTCAAGATAGAACTGAAACTACTTTCATGTTTGTGTTATTCCAGCATACCTACGCAGTGTCAGTACTCTATAATTTATATATTTCTTTGTTACACTGTTCCTATCTATCCTTATCTATCCTTACTCAGTACTTAAAGGGGTTGTAAAATAAAGCGTTACCCAAAATCATCCACAGACATTGGTGAGCCAGAGCCAGTGAGAGATATTTGAGGACAACACCATGGCCACAGCAGATGAGAATCCCGAGTGTATGTAGCATTCCTGAATGATAAAGTCATTCACATTCTTGGAGTTTGTCCTCTTTTTAATCTTGTTTTGGTTTCATCATTCACAGTGCAGCATGCAGAACTACAAGAAGGAGAGACAGAACAGCAAAGTAGGTGTTCTTTGACAGGGGTTAGGCGTGCTTAGACATGTTTGTTGTCTGTTTGTTTATGTCGTAAGATGATAACGACATCAATGCACAGTGTTGCACATTCAGAAATATGTATGTGTATCCTTTTATTTGCAATGTCTTTCATGAGCTGGTGGTTGCCCAGAGATGCTATACAAATGTTCTTCAAAAAATAATTTTTTAATTATTTAATTATTAATTATAATCATGGTCCTGAATAATTCTATTTTTTGCGAGTTTAGGGCCTATAACTAGCAGGGTGGGTACTAGGATTTAGCCAGTCACCTAGCCTAGGCCCGCCCATTCTTCCTGTCTCTGCATGCAATTTCACAATGAAGTCTGTCTGGCCAAGCTGACTTTCGCCTCCAGGCTTTAAGGAGGCAGGCCTAAGAAGATTGCATGTACTGTATGATTTCAGATGCCTCCACACCAGTTCATTTTCAAACAGCAGTGAGGGGACAGCATCCTATTTTTTATTATAGTATTTATTTTAATAAACCCAGAAACGTCAACACTGTCAAATGACCCTTCGCTAAGCCCCTCCCAAGAACGGCAACTGACCAATCCTACATACAGCAATGGTAACTGAAGAGCCTTGTCCTGTCATTCTTTTGAGTAGCAGCAATATTCTACAATGTTGTGGCTATGGCGTCGCAAAAAATGAAGCATGAACCGTTCAAAATTAATAGGGAAAATGCTCTTTAGCCTTTCCTTTACCCCAACAGATATCCTAGCTACATCCTTGATGGAAGTGATGTCTGTGATAGACCAAGTGGAAAATATAGTAGCCAGATAAGCTTTAAAATAGTTTTTAAAACAGTTTGCTGCTGCTAACATGCTAGTGAGTTTCAGCACTGTATTCTCAAATATTTTTCTCATCTGCATTAATCCAGCACTACCAAGGCACACCAAACAGTTTAACGCTAACTAATCAATCACAAAGCTCAAAACAACTTAGCATGTTGGCTAACGTAATATTTACAGACAATTACGGGATGTTTTTATCTGTTTTGGCACAATTAAACGGTTTACTTACTGCAGTGTTAGGAGAAGGATAAATAGTCAGTGATTTTTAAGTTGATTGGTCTTCGTTTTAAGATTAAGAGTTTCGTGCTGGTTGATTTTGCTGTGGTGTTATGGTGACAGTAAAGTCAGGTCTGTTATTATATGAATTCAATAAATTTCCATTTAAACTGTGGTAGGCTACTCAAAGTAGACCTTTTTGTCAAACATTACGTGCTGTTAGAAATTATTAATCACTTGTTGTTTGTCTCTGGAGAGCCATTGTTTGAGGCTATGTTTTGCATTCATTCCTATGGACATAAGTTACGTTTTTAGTAAATTTGACAGGCCTAACAACAGTAATGAAGGGGGGCGGGGCCTAGCGAAGGGTCAATTACTACAGTTAATGTTATAGTTTCTCATGCTGACTTCAAGTGAGGTATGATGCTCTATTATAGTACACCCAGAATATTTTTATAAATAGCCTTTTTTGATAGCGGCTTGCTCCATCAATTACGCAATTTTACGAGGAGGGTTATTGGCAGAAACACTTTATAACTGCTTTTTTTGGTTCTTAGCTTATTTGATGGCGCCACCAGACTTGCTTAAGGCCTCTTTAAAAAGTGTTGTGTTGGTCTCAAGACTTGCACACTTACTACCAAGGAAGATCTGAATTGGTTGCCTTGCATTTTGTGTTTTATTTTATGTAAAGTAAAATATTATGAAATATAATAATATTAATAAATTAATTAACATATAAATTAACTTGCTTTGCTTTCTAACCCTTCTAATATGCAAACATGCCACTTACACGCATCGTATTGACACCTTAATTATATCCCAACATGAATCACAAGTTTCTGAATTTAATAATTTGTTAGTATTCTTATTTACTATTATCTGCTAATTATGACTATCTTGATTGTAGGTACTCTGGCATCATTTCTCTCCAAATTGGGGCTTTTGGAGTTCTACCCAAATAAACTCACACTCAGATCTTTACTGAACATAAACAGTGAAGCAGTCGTAGAGAAAGAGGTGGAGTCTCTCAAAGATGTCCCAACTGCTTTTGTACGAAAACTATTGATGGTCAATTCAAAGTGCCGGAATCATACATCCATAGACTCTGATCAAATGCAAAAGAATGATGATGATGATGATGATGGTGATAGTGATGATGATGAGGAAGATGAAGTCAATCCCTTGGATCTGGTCACTGCCCTCTACCTTTGTGCTGACAGCTTTTTGCAACAGGAAATGTCCATCAAGATGTCAATGTGTCAGTTTGCCGTCCCTTTCCTGTTACCCCAACCTGATAGCAATCAATGCACCCTCACGCTATGGGCGCTCAGGAGGATTCACAAAGAGTGGCGTCCTCATGCACTGTTGGCCAACACAAGCTATGTAGAAGACAGTGTTGTCCATGCCCAGATACCTCTGATCAGCTTTGTTCGTCTTAAAGACTGTAGCCAGTCCAAATCTCAATTCATCAATCAGATCCTGAGTAATACACAACAAAGCATGCAGTTTTTCACTCACAGAGACATGAATGGAGGGAATGTCTCAAAGAAGATTTCAAATGGCCTGGTGGAGATTGTCTGGTGTCTTCCATGTGGCCAGAGTAACATTGATGTGTTTCCTGAACCTGTGGCAATAGCTAACATGAGAGGAGATATAATTGCCAATGAAGCACAATTTAGTTTCCTAATGCAGGTGTCTGCTGCAGTTTTTGTGTTACTGGACACAGTGACTGAAGAGGAGGAGAAGCTGCTGGACTTACAAGGTCCTCAGAAGTCCAAGCTCTTTATGGTGATAAATTCCAAATCTGAAAAACATCAAATGAAGTCTATTGATACACTGAACCTCCCTGGAAATCACATTCTGGTGCGTAAGCAAAAACTCAACATGGCAAAGTTCTCAAGTCAACTCATCGGCACCATAAAAATGATCTTGAAGGAGTGCAAGGAACCAATCAACATGGAACAGATGACAGATACTGCCCTTAATTTGGGACTCTCTGTGGACGAATGTATAAGGAAAGCCTCAGAGTCTGCAAAGATGGCAGCAGACAAGATAGTGAAAGGCATTGGGGTTCGTCAAATACTAGAGTACAAGAGTAAACAGTTGCCACTTCAAGGAGAATACTTGAAAAAAATAGCCCAGATTGAGATAGAGGAATGTCGACTGCAAAATCCTGGTGATCTTAGTCTAGAGAAATATAAGGCCCAACTTCAGGAGAAAAAACATACTCTCAGAGAACAGCAAGGCAACATGAAGACATCAGATGCAATGAGACAATTTATTGAAGCACTGTCCACACCCGACAAAGAACAGAGAACATTCTTTCTAAAATGGATGGCGCTGAAACTAGACAAGAAATCACACAATCATTTATCAGAACTTCGAAGAAAATTCAAAGAAACAAGTCAAAGAAATGATAGCAGAACAATCACAGAGCTTGACCAGCAGCTCATGGAGAACTCCTTGGGCATTGAGCATTACATGAGAGAAATAGGACAGATATATGAATCCAAACTATCAGATGACACAAGAGAGCTCCCCTCAGTTGCTGCTGAGCTTTTACTTGATGGATACCCTATTGAACTCCTTGATGGAGACGCATCTAAAATTCCAGAGAAGTGGGTGACCGATGTTCTTATGGAGCTGCATGAAATGGTAGGGAGTAGTCGACTCTTGGTTGTGTCTGTTTTGGGTGTGCAAAGCACAGGGAAATCTACTCTCCTCAACACCATGTTTGGAGTACAGTTCCCTGTTAGCAGCGGGCGCTGCACAAGAGGAGCCTACATGCTCTTCCTTTCAGTTGAACAAGATGTAAGAGAGGAGCTTAAATGTGACTTTATTCTACTACTTGACACAGAGGGCCTCAAGGCACCTGAACTTGCCAGTCTTGATTATAGTTATGAACATGACAATCAGCTCGCCACTCTTGTGATAGGCCTCAGTGATGTGACCATCATAAACATTGCAATGGAGAATTCAACAGAGATGAAAGATATCCTGCAAATTGCAGTTCATGCATTTCTGCGGATGAAGCAACTTGGAAAGAAGCCAATCTGTCACTTTGTGCACCAAAATGTTTCAGGAGTATCTGCCCACAGCAAACTAATGACAGATCGGAAACATCTTTTGGAACAGTTGAATGAAATGACTGAGATTGCAGCTGTTATGGAGAAACAATCTGAAGTAAAGAATTTCACAGATGTCTTGAGTTATCATGTGGAAAAGAACAACTGGTATGTACCCGGTCTGTGGCATGGAACTCCCCCAATGGCCCCTGTTAATTCAGGATACAGTGAAACTGTACATCAGATAAAACTGAGCCTGCTAAAGCCAACTAAGAATGGAAATTTGTCTGAGATTCCAGATTTTCTGAAATGGATGAGCAGTTTGTGGAATGGAGTAAAACATGAGAACTTCATCTTCAGCTTCAGAAACACTCTTGTTGCCTTTGCTTATGACAACCTTTGCAAAGAGTTCTCAGGTTGGGAATGGTCTTTCAGGAAGTGTATCTACACATGGGTGAACAATGCAGAGACTCAAATATCTAATGCTGACACTAGCAAAATACAAAGTGTGGCTGACGATTTGCAATTGGATGGTCATAAGAGAATTGCTGACCAGACGGCTGAGATGAAAAAGAAATTGAACGAGTATTACAAACGACGAGACAGATATGTGAGTTTAGTGGAGAGGTACAGAGCTGAGTTCCAAATTAATATCAAAAGCCTTGACCAAGAAATGATCAAATTTGTCGAAAATAAACTTCAGTGTTCAGTTCGTCTGAGAAAGGACATGGAACGGGTGGAAAACATTCAAAAACAACACACAGATGTCATCGAAATAAAAGTCAAGGAGCTCTTAAAAACGTGCAAGGAACAGACGATAGAACTGTCAGACAGTGACTTGGAGGAAGCCTTCCATAATATGTGGAGTGATGCAACAGTGGGCATTTCTCCACTGAAAGAAGGTGACATTTGCTCTTCTGTAATGAAACAACTGCGTGCTAATCTGGCTCATCGCAATGTGCAGGAAGAATTAGCGAGGATTGGGGACCTAACCAGATGTGGAATAGAGGATTTCAAAGTGAAAATGTCTCACATAACAGGTAAAACAAAAGTGATGAATGCATTCAAAGGGAAAAATATGAAATCGGACATTCAGGACTTTGCAAACAACTTAACTCACAGTTGTAAGGAGCATATTGAAGAAATTCTAAGTACTAATGGGGATTATCAGGATAATTACAGCAAAGAGCTTCTCGAAGAAATTGATGCAGAACTGAAAACGATAATAAAGAAGACAAACACTTCCTTTGAAGTTGATTTGAAAGTACACATATGTGGCTTTGCTGCTCAAAGATTCTTAGAAATGCACCGAAAGTTTCTGTCAGATAGAAACCCTCTGACCCAACTAGAGAGGTCGAAAAAGCAGTACTTCTCCGATTTCATTGACTCCTACAGACAAAGAGATCAGTGTCGCCGGAAGGCACAGGACTTCACCCAACTCTGCATCAAACCTTCATTACTAGAGTACATCAACAAATCCCTTGGGATTGAGATTGTTGATGGGATTCTGGCAAGCAATCAATCTCCCCAGTACAGCTCACGATCATTCTTTCAGTACACAATATTGTCAGAGTTGTTAGAGAAAGATGACTTCAAAAGCTTCTTGAAGTACATCTTCAGATATAAAGCTTTTGTGAAGAAATGGGTTTACAATCAAATTGTTGAATGGTTATCAAAAGATGAGATTCTGCTTAAGTTGAGGGGCCAAATTCTAAAAGCTATCATGCAAAAGATTACGGACACAGTGGAAGTTTTTCGGTCTGATGCTGATCCTGATGACATTGAGAATGCAACTTTGTTTATTGAAAAGTTGTGCTGTGCTCTCAGTGAACAAATCACATTGCCCACAAACACAGTTAGAGGCGTTCTCTTCCAAATGTCCAGCAAAAGCACTCCATTCATTGAGAGTCTCCTGCAGTCCTTGGATGACCTAAGAAACCAGCTGCAGAACGAATTTGCTGATTCAACCAACATCAACGACACCCTAAGCACTCTGACAATCAAACCAGAGAATGTAATTTGCAAGAGAGTATTCGGGTGTGGGAAGCAGTGTCCCTTCTGCAGGATACCCTGTGAGGCTGGAGGAAAAGATCACACCCAACACCATGCCACTGTACACCGCCCACAGGGTTTAGCAGGCTGTGTGTACAGACTCACAGAGATACTCGATGAACAGCTTTGTACAACTTGTGTTCACAGCAATGCAGTTTTTTGCAATGAAGATACAAATAACGAATACCACCCTTTCAAAGAATACCGTGACTACTACCCAGACTGGAACATTGTCCCTGACCCCTCCATACAGGCATCTGACTACTGGAAATATGTGCTGATAAAATACAATGACAAGTTTGCAGAGAAGTATGAGGCCAAGCCAGCTGTCTGTCCTGAAGAATGGTACAGGATCGCTAAAGAACAAGCTTTGGAGGGACTGAAAGTGGCCTTTAATGTGAAATAGGTCTACAATTATTTCAGCAGTGTCTCAATAATGCAATCTAGAACAATAATAACCTTATACCAGGTTGAACAATAATAAACATGGGAAAAATTAATCTGATTGACTGTGTCCAAAACAGAAAAAATGCTGCCTTTAAAGATTTGGTGGCAGCGAGGCATCAAAGCATATCCGAAACTAATAAATGCATAAAATCCTGCTTTCAAAGGTATGGATGTTTCCTTCATGCTGTCTTCAACATTCAACAATCTATAAAATCAATCGATATCTTGGCAACAGCGCCTGGACAATTAAATAAACAAAAAGATGGCCTTTCTAGATTGACTTGCTCCCGCAATTCCATCTGGGAACCATCCGTTAAAGAAGTTTTGGTTCAATAGTTTCGTTTTCGTTTAGTTTTGGCTGATAGGATAAGGCATCTGTCTATCACCACCTATGTTGGTGATAGACGGGCCAATCAACCAATCTGACCAACGAAGCATATGCCGTACTAACCCGCTTCTCGTTACGTCACACCTCAACCCGCCTCAAAGCCAACGCTGATTGGTTCGTTTTTTGGCAACCCGCTCCAAATTCTCGTCAATGGAGAGTAGCCAGACTGAGCTGTGAGTGAAGACCTGAAGAAGCTCACGAGATCAGTTTGGTCTCACGAGGCTAAGTCATAGGCCTACCTTCCCATTTTGGACACAGCCAGTGTCAGAAGCATCTCAGAATGATTAACAAAAATGTTAAATACTTTAGTACTGCTACAAATTTACATCAAGAAAATAATCTTGTCATAACTAAACAGTATGATGTCCTTGAGATTTATATCCAGCCCAGTGAAGCCCCAATTGCAACACTTACATTACATCCTGTAAGGCCAAATCCATCCTTTAGGTGGCGCCATTAATCAGTGAGTCTGGTGTATCTGCCTGATGAAATCAACAGCCCCTGAAACAATCATGCTGAGCATGTAGCCATTATAAATATTGGACACAGAAATATTTTGTTTACAGGAGTAAATTATTAAATTTGAGGCATTTTTTATTATTTCATTTTACAGCAGAACTGTTGATAGTCTGTGAATTTGACTGTGAGCACATTAGCAAAGGAAAATATTAACAGTTAGAGGTGACAAAGAATATTGAGTGTGACAGATTTCTGCTCTTTTTCTACACTTCACAGTGTAAATGTTATTGTATGTGGTGACCTACAGCTAAAGAGGCCAGCATCAGTATTTCCATATAGCACACCACAATATCTCACTAAAATCGTATTTGATCTGTTTAAGTGTAGTTTGATTGTTTTAATCCTACTTTTCATACACATGCACATACACCAGTTGAGCATATTTTCCAGTCATTTATGCCTCTTGGCTTTTTTCATTGTTGATATTTACCTTTATTAACGGTGAAAAATATATGTAGCTTTATTTTGTTCAATGGGTACTATGTAATTCACATATATTCCGATTCTACTTTTATGAATGCTTTCTGTCATTGTTTCAGTGACACTTGTATCAAAATGAACTGATTTATTAAAGTCTTTATTTTTACCGGAATCATTTCTTGTTCCTTTTTAGCTATATTATGAATTTAAATTCTTAATATGAATGTTGAAGTTGGTTCAGTCTTCTAACTTAAATTCATAGCCATTTGTGAACTATAATAATAACTAGATGTACCGCATGCCGGTACAAAATATGACTGCCGCTCAGTTCTGCACATTCTCTGCCCTGTGTGTGTGTGAGACAGTAGGCCTATCATCCCAAACCAGTTACCCTTCGCTTAATAGCACCATCTACAGGTCGATGGTTGTACAGTCATTAAATGTACTTATAAATTCATTTATTTTATAACCCCCATGGATGAAATTTCATGAAATTCCAAAAACTTGACATATTCCCACATGATGTCAGGTTCATCATACACATTAAATTTGGTGTAGTTCATAACATCGGATCTAAAGATAGGGGCAATTAAAGCAGTATAATATTGCATTTTCATTTTTTACCATGGGGGTGCAAATCACAAATGACTGGTTATAAGCTAAGTTGATGTGGGCTCTTGAGACCAACATTCCATAAACATTTCATCATCCTCCATGCCACGGGTCAGGTAGTTCTTTGGGAAAAACTTCATTTTTTGGGTTTCGTGGGGGGCAGTGCAAAGATAGAGTGGCCTCCGGGGACCAAACAAATTTTTTCCGTAAAAAAGTCTACTGGGGCTACATGGCCACCAAGTTTCAAGTGCCCCGGTGTTACGGTGTCCCAGGAATCGTTGACCAAAAATTTAGGAAGTAGATGACGGGAGAAAAAAAAAAAAAGAAAACTTTGACAATCACGATATGACCGCTACGCTAGCTATGCTAGTCATCATAATGACCACAACAACATGGTGTTTGCTTGTGTTATTTATGTACATTATACAAGTATAGTACATTTACATTTATGCATTTGGCATAAGTATAGTACATACTTTTTTGATCTTGTGAGGGAAATTTGGTCATAAATAGTAAAACACACAAAGCAGATATCAAGTAGAAGCACACATTAACCCAAAGCAGTGGGCTGCCTGCTATGTTGGAGCCGGTCGGAGCAATCAGGGGTTAGGTGCCTTGCTCAAGGCCATTTCAACCATGGGCATGGGAGAACAATGCTCAACAACTCCCCCCACCCACATTTTACCAACTGGTCAGGTATGATGTAGTTTGGCCCATGAGCAAATGTATTTGAAAAGCCCAGGAATAGGCCTACAGCATAACTGCTGGCCCAGTGTGTAACTTAAATGAGAAAGGCACAGATCTCAGAAAGAAATGTATTTTATGGGAGGTGGGGGTTAATACATGCCCTAAAGCTCATAGAATAGACCATGTAGAGTGAATTATCTTTTGAGCCCTCAATGCCAGGCAATGCACATATAGGTAGGGTTAGGTTAGGGGGTTAGGGTGAGAGTGAGGGTTCGGGGTAGTATGCTATGCTTTCATCAATATCAATGTCGGTGATTCTGCCTATCAATCCAATTCCTTATCAATTCTCTTATCAATTCCTAGTTTAGTTCATGGAGTGGCAAAACTCACACTCTATGTTTATAGTAGGGATGCCAAAATGGAACAAAATAGCATGGAGATATACATGTTATTTAAGAATATAATAAGGAGTAAATAAACAAGTGTGTGCTTGTATCATTACATTGTAAGCTATTTGATGTTTGATTGTCTAAGTCAAATTAGGCTCATGTCACTTAAAATTGTGTGCACTTACAGAACATCGGTGAAACAAACTTTTTTGTGCAAGGTGCTGCTAGTAGAAATAGGCTGCTGCAGATGTTCATAATATGTTGTCTTGTATCAGTTTAAATACATTAATAAACAAGTTGAATCTTCATGGGGTGATGATTTTTGTTATCATTTTTAATGACAAGAAGACTCAACATGAGAGCTAAGCTAAGCTTTAGTTAAGCTCGCTAAAGACCAGGGCTATTGGTTAATTGAGTATTGCTTTAGGTTACAGTACACTCTGATATATTAAGTTATAAATACTGATACATTGACAGAATCAAAAGTACTTGTCTCCTGATCACACGCTATGTTTATACTGTATGGCTTACATTTTCTTCAAAATCATTAGGCCCTATCATGCACATGCCGCACTGTGCTTTGGTGACTGGTGAAAGCGTCATTGCTATTCTGTGCGAGCGCATTATTATTTTATGTCAATAAATTCGCATTGTCTAAATAGGAGCTGATGTTGCACCTTCGCAGGCGTATTTTGGCAGACAAAATGCTATTTTATGGGCGCACAACGCAACAAGAATGTATATATGTATAATCGGAAAATCATTCAATCATGATGACCAGGAAAATGTGCTTAAGGAGGGGGAGGATAATAATTTTGGATATATGATCTAATCTACCAGTGGAGACCATTTTCAACACATTTCATCCAGTCCTTCTGGCTGCTGGTGTTTCTGGGAGACCAATCAACTGGCTTGTGTTTAGCCACAGCTGCCCCTACGCCAGATGCTGCTGCTCGGCGATTCAGATTCGAACATTCCTTAATCACTGCCGCAATTTGAAGTTGATCAAACTGAAGCTTTAAAAGCCAAACATGTCCTAGTAAGCCAATAACATTGTACAACACGGTAGCCTGGTCACCGGGGTTGTTTTAGGAGCATTTCAACAGGGCAGCTGTGCCTAAATACAAGCCAGTTGATCGGTCTTCCAGACACACCGTAACACCGGGCTACCGCATGGACCCCGTTAGCTAACAAATAAAAACCATCCTGCACACATGACACCCAAAGCAAATAAGCTATGATGCCAGACTAAGCGTAGCCTATGTGTTGATAGATTAATGTTAGGAATAAAACGATCCATACTATGATTATGTTACAATTTGAAGGACTACTGTAGATTCTCAGCAGCAGCGGAATTTTACTTTGCTCCGATAGTTGGAGAGGAGTGAGTAGAAGGACAGAAGGGTGCCCAACTAAGTAGTACAGTGAGGTAGATTGAAACAAACTATGTGATTCAGTCTTCATTTACATCACTGCGACAAAGTCATGTCTTTGATCTAAAATGGTGAATGTGTCATCAGAAACTTTTTTTTTTTTTTTAAAATATAAGGACCACACGTTACCTGCCTATCCAGATGCAGCCTACAACTACTGATGGAACAGGTAATGGAAAAGGTAATGGGTTTGGAGGTGTCACCCCCAAGAAAATTTGAAAACTGGGCTGATGGAACGTGCGAATTTAATGTAGTTTTAGAAAGTAAAGAAAGGAATCACCATGAGTCAAGATTCATGTCAGGATGTGCCTGTGATGTTTAGATGTTTAGCCTATTAAAGAAAGGACCTGCATCCTCTGCCAAAGTGCACCACATCCATATTGTCCATATTAATAGGTGGCGAGCTTTTTGACATGTTTTTCACATGTTGCCTGAAATGGTTTTGTTCGTAGCGTGCTGGCCAATTGTTTAATTTTGTGCATGGTCCGCATTTTCAGAATGAGAATTTAAACCCTTTCCGGCTATGCAAATCTTATCTCATATCAAATAACCTAGGTTAGTTCGAAAATTTAGGCCACAATGAATGAATTAGGCTAATTAATTATATTATATTACAGTCATACATCATATTCATAACGCGTGAGTTGAGATAGAAAAGCACAATAAATCACTCATTTTGTGTATGCACATACAATCTCATGCATGCTTTTACAAATGTGCTTCTCTCATATCAAAAAATCGGTAGGCTACCCTGGCCCTTAACTTAAGCCTACTCTGTGAATATTGTGCTGCTTCAAAGAAATAGCCTAGGCCTATCTTTCGAGATTGGGGATCAAACCTGAGCACAGGTGAGGTGAGAAACTCCTGGGCGCACTCCTAGACCCCGTTTACACTTCTCTGATAACCACAAAGACGCACTTGTATCTCTACGGTTGCACCTCACTTACCCGAAGGTGAAGACGGAGAATCTCACGAACTCCGGGCAAGGTGGAGATGTCGGAGAACCCCGTCTTCAGACATTTGTGTAACTACCCATAACCGGAGCTCTAGCACCAAAGACAGTTGGAGCAAACGAGAAGCACCTATGTTCGCGCATAGTGGTTCTATTTTCACAAGGGGCACCACTTGGTTTTGAATGATGTCAGGACTTTTAATAAATCGTCTTTTTGGAGTTATCATGTTTTTTTGGCATGTATCTCTCATATCCTGTAAGTGTTTAACATGATTTCAAGACTAATGTTGTAAACTGTTACTGTTACGGTATTTCTATCAGATGAAGCTGCCAGGCAGTAAATAGCCTACTAAAATTTCAAGTTGTTAGCGAGCTAACGGTAGCAATCTAACTAACGTAATGTTTTACATTTATATTTGAGATTTAATTTATTGACAGCCTGCGGGTAACATTACTGAGTTCATTTTAAGTGGACAGAGCAAACATAAACATAGTTTACAGCAATATGTTAGGTTTGAGCAAAGTCCAAAACGACTAGCTTATAGTTAGCATATAGCTATGTCGTCATGGTAACTGCCAAACAAACCCTCTCTGTCTAAAGCTAAAAAGCACACTTGGTTCATACAACATTGTTTTGCAGAGGAGCGATTGAATTGTCATTTGTTGGTTTCATTAGACACAGACAATATTATGGCACGCATACATTATATCATTCTATAATTTCTTAAGGGAAAATGTTAATGATGTGACGTAATGTGACACTGCTGCTAATGCAGACCGAAACACTTCACGTGTTGCTCCCTTGAAAGATCTTTGATAAAACTGTGACGTGGTGGTTATTGTCACCATAGATATCATATAAGTATTTCTATATATAATATCTATGATTGTCACCGCCTTTCTTAGCCGTTTTTTGATGTTTGTGTAAATGCGATTGCTTTCTTACTCGGGGGAGGGGAATATACCCGGTTTCTTTTCATTAAGTTGTAAGAAATTCATGGCCATTAACATTTGATGTCATTAAGACAGTTAAACAGGTTTACCAAAGAGCCAGAGTCACCAGGAGTGACTGGAAGGTAAAACTGTGTGTCATCTGCATAGCAATGGTATTGAACACTGTATTTTTCAAAAATTGATCCAAGTGGGAGCATATACAGTGAAAATAAAAGAGGACCTAAAATGAACCCTTCGGGGACACCACACTTGATTGGAGCAGAAGAAGAGGAATAATTATCCAACCTGACTGAAAAGGTTATTGCTCAAATAAAACTTAAACGATTGCAGTACTGTGCCCTGTAGACCAACTTCAGCTTCCAATCTTGTTACAAGAATGGAATGGTCTATTGTGTCAAATGCAGCACTAAGGTCGAGGAGGATTAGGAGGGCACAGGAACCAGAATCAACAGAGAGCAGGATGTCATTGTGGACTTTGATCAGGGCAGATTCAGTGCTGTGTAAAGATCTAAACCCAGATTGGAATTTATCAAAAATGCTAAACTTGTTTAAGTATGGAGATACCTGGGAGAGGACTACTTTTTCCAGGATCTTAGACATAAAAGGCAATTTGGAAATAGGCCTATAATTCTTAAGATCATTGGTGTCAAGATTAGGCTTTTAAGTAGTGGTTGCACTACCGCCTGCTTAAGACTAGATGGGACTTCTCCATATGTCAAGGAGTTATTAATTATAGCCAGTACACTAGGACATATGGCTGTAAAGACTTCCTTGAAAAGGCGAGAGGGTAAGACATCTAAGTGGCAAGTGCTAGGTTTTAAATGAGACACCACCTCAGAAAGCTGGAAGGGAGACACAAGTTGGAAGTGTTTGAGAGAGCTGAGTGATAAAATAGGAACAGATGGGTCATTATCTGAGGGTGGAATAAGGGATTTTATATTGTCGATTTTATCAATAAAAAATCTGAGAAACTTTTCACAGATCTCAGTGGAAGGGGCAATAGTGGAAGTGGCAGCAGGAGGATTTAAAATTGAGTTGATAGAGCTAAACAAAATTCTAGGTCTATGAGCAAGGGAGGGATGAGAAAGGGAGGGATGAGCTCCGTAGCTTGAACTGAAACGCCCGACGACCTCCCACCATTCCTCACCTGTGCTGCCTAATAGCGTGATGAGGAGGCGCACCAGAAAAAAAACAATGCCCCCTCTGGAGGATGGGATGTAAATTGTGACAGTGTAGTGTCTAACTACTATGCACCTGCATTTATCCAACACCCCCCCCCCCTCAAAGAAAACAAAACAAAACAAAAAAAAGGATTTCTTTTTCCCCTTTTTAATTTTTCTACATGCAAACATGCACTCCTACTGTCAACCATCAGGTATTTATGCCAATGTTCGTACATAAGCTTTTCCAGCTAGTCATAACTGATAATATTGCCTCAATTTACACCCTATCCCAGAGTGTTTTCCCCTACCACCAGAGTTCACACTGTAGACCAGGGGTCGGCAACCCTGGCAACTCTTGAGCCGCACGCGGCTCTTTAGCACTCCCCTATTGGCTCAATGGAGGTTTTGCAAAAATGTGTGAAAATGGAAAAATAACTTTTTTTTTAATTCTATTATTTTTTTTAAATATGGTTTCTTAGGGGTAAACATGACACAAACATTCTTATGCTGTAAAAATGTGTGTAGTTGTAAATGTACTTCATTTTATATGATATTCAAGAAAATTGCGCTTCAAATGCTGGAAGCCGTTTTTATCATTCGAGCGCAAGCTGACAGTCAGGGATAGAGCGAGGCACGCTCTCCCACTTCTCATCCCTGAGAGAGTTCAAAGACTCAACAGTGATTATTTGCAAGGTGCAAGGTCCGATGATGTAGCCTACGTGTCTGTAGCTGAGGGGGGAAGAGAAGGATGCTGCTGCGTTTGACAGTTGCACAGACTTCGTGGCATTTGCAAACTTATGAGACGAGGATAATGCACAGAAATCGTATTTTCAGCTATTACATTGTCCTTTCCGGGAAGGTGACAAATGACCAGGCTATAAGGTTGTAAAACTAAACTCCACCGGAAAATCCGCTGATTAGAGCCCTTGAATTTAGCCAAGAAGGTTAGGGGGTTATGATCAGTAAAAAAACATGTCACCCACCCTCCAGCTAAATACACCTCAAAGTGCTGAACCGCTTACACAAGGGGCCAATGCTTCCTTTTCCACTGTGGAATAACCTTTCTGATGTCTATTTAGCTTTTTAGAGAAGTATGCCACCGGTTTATCCACTCCAGCCTGAAGTAGAACTTCTAGTTTAAATGGCTTTTGCTAGTTTAAATGGCTTGCAACACTGGTTCACAGGACAAATAGCTTTGAGACTCTCAAGAGCAGATTGACATTGCTCAGACCACCAATATTTGACCCCTTTCTTCAACAAATTGGTCAATGGTTCTGTCAGTGCCGCAAAGTTGGGTACAAACTAAAACCTACACATCCCCAACAAACGCATCAGCTGTTGATGTGTCTGTGGAGCAGGAATATCAAGGATGGCTTGAACTTTAGCAGCCCTGGGCGATACTGATATTGCAGGCTGGTAGGTTACTTTGCGTTTTTTTTTTGTTTTGTTTTTTTTTCACAAGTGGGCAGGGCTGAGTGCCATAAACATTGAGCACTGACATGCCAACCTCAGGTTTGAATGTAATCTGACCATATTAATGGTTTTGTTATACCACAGTTATCTAGATAGATAACAATTCCAAAGACTATTGTCTAGAAGACCTATGAAAAAAAACACACAAAACAAAAAAACAAAAGTACAATGCATAGTCCAGTGAAAATGTAAGGGTAATCTCAGGACAAATCCAGTAAATCTGGTGTCACTGGTCAAACCAGCAACCTCTCTCTAGTCTTAACAGCTTAAGTATTTGGCAGGATTTTCAAATGTGACTTTGCAACTGAACTGAGGACATGATGTTTTTACTCTTTGTATTTTAAAATAAAATTGATAATATGGGCAAATACTTCTGACCAACATCTCCATGCATCACTGCTCGTAAGTTAATATTTTACTTTCCCTTGACACTAACAATACCTATACTCAACATGATGGTTGATATCAATAAGTTCACCTATAAGTAAATATAAAAATCTTGTTATCTGTACAAAGTCATTTAAGATAGTTAATGACTCGTGCCAGTGTTTCAGTGCATACAGTCTTTTTCAGCTCATACATGTATAAATGACGTAGACTATTTAAATATACAGTAAGTCTGTGTTTCCATGTATATGTATCTCTGTCAGGCTTAAGGGCAGCTGGCCGCCTGACGTCTGAGTAGCATAATGATGTTAAAACATTTTTCAACACTGAATCCATGTTACATCTTCCTACACCTCTTCTGAATAGTGATTTAAAGTTTTGTGTAGGTCTATAAATTATGGCTAGCAAGGATTTGATTTCTCTGTTTTGAGAGATCTAACCATAGTCTTGTTGTTCAAGCTCACCAAATGCGGTAAACATGAAGAATGAAAGAATTTTGTACAACCTATAGCAAATAGCAAGCCAGCCAGAAAATGAAACTCAAAAGTGAGTTCTGTGTCCCATTTAGTTAGCGTTAGTTGGCAGTTCACTAAGTATGTTTAACAAATCCTCTCAGTACTTGGTCAGCTTAATCAACCAGGCTATGATTGATAGTACCCCAGAAATGTCCAATACAAGTATCCCTTCGTCCCTAATTTGATCAACATGAGCCATTTTCAACAGAGAACAGCTGACACAAAGATGGCTGAGAAGACTGCACTAGTTGAGAATGAGGAAGACATTCTATCTTCCAAAGATAGGATCAACAGGAATTCAGACAATGTTTCCACTCAAAGGAATATTCAGGCAGTTTTTGAAAGTAAAGGAGCTGCTTTCATGAGTGTCCCTGTGGGTGACTGTGAGGCACAGTCTGTATCTGAATCTGTCTGCATGAGGTAAGCATATAGTACAGAGTACAGATTATTAATAACAAAGATACTTTAGATTTGTCTCTGGTAATAATCAAACATATTTTCATTCATTTGTATGTATGTTTTTTTTAATATATTCTAAATATTCATGATGTCACAACTAATAATGATTTCTCTGGTGCAGCAGCTTTAATGACGAAAGAAGACAATCTCCGGTGCCCAGCGTGATGTCCATGAACAGTGATCAGTCAATAGATCCTCCAATTGCATTTGCAGGAGGATGCACTGTAAACATTCGGTATTTATTACACTTTTTCATGTGTGACTGCATCAGTTCACGTCAATGTGCTTCTATACACAAATCCGATGAAACTACTGGAAATAAGCAGGCGCCATTATTGAGCTACCCAGATCACTAATCTGTCCATAGGGATAACGTGATAGCACACCATAAAATACCGTGATTTACGAGATTCACTACTACTTGTATAATGTCAGAGTATTCCATGGTCTTTGCTGTTAGCTGTCATTGACTGTGCATTGCCAAAAAGGTTTGTTGACAGTCCAACAATGGCGCCGCCCCAAGATGGCAGCCTACACAAAACGCTCGTCGGATTTGTCTGTATGGAATTATATAATTGCAACATTTTAACAGATCATTTCCCATGTGTTCAAAATAGGGTTCAGGTTGGGGCGACTGAATCATCGAAGAGTTACGCAGATGACTCTTCTTTCAGCCATGAAAGGTACACTGGACAAGATGCCAAGTTGTAATAGTCAAAAATGTTGAGAGTTGTCAAACAAAATATATGTGCAATATGATCATCTCCAGGCTGCTAGTCCATTCAACATGGAAATTTTGCTTTACAAACATTAAATTGAATTGAGTTGAATTGTCAAGACAGCTGAAATTCAATTTTATACCTGACAAAGAAGTCTGTGATGTAAGTCTTTGTGCTTGAACTCAAAAATATGTAATTCCCATACAGGGTAGATGGAAGGGTATCCTGTTCAGTGTGTGCCAAGAAAGCATTTAAGTCCTGCCTGACCTGCATTGCCTCGTTTTGTGAGATCCATGTGAATCAGCACTACACAGCTCCAGTATTTCAGCGACACAGATTGATTGAGGCCACCACAGACCTGGAGCAGAAAGTCTGCCTACAGCACAACAGAGAGTTGGAGTTATTCTGCCAGACTGACCACACTCCAATTTGTGTTTTATGTGTGGTCACAGAACACAGTGGACATGACATTACAGCACAGGAAGAAAATGAGGTAGAGTTGGAAAACCAGTCCTCATTTCAGGCCCAATTCACACTGAAACTGAAAAAAGAGTGTGTACAGTGTGCAACCTGTTAACACACATTCTAAATGAAATGAAACGCCCCTCTTACACACTGCGAACACATAGGTTTGAATACAATATATCTCTTCTGAATGTCTCCTGAAAATATTCATGCCATATGTGAACACACAAACAAAGCAAAATTGCCACATTAAAGTCAATCAGCGCATTCTTACACACTTCTGTTCGATTCTCTTTATAGTGCTAACTTGAATATAAATGGTCCTTTTGGCTTAATGACACTCTCTTTGGCAACCACAATTGAATTTCATTGGCTTTGTGATCACTTGTAGGTTTTGTTCTAATGCTGCATTACAGAAAAGCAGGATGTTGGACAAGTCCCATTTTAATCCTTAGAGATCCAACATCAGAGTTCCAGACAAACAAAGTTGAATGTAAACAAAAAACATGGCTGACGTTGCACTAAGCCATTAGTTTAACAAGAGAAAATTCAACTAGCAACACTGCATCAGCCTCGTTCATTTTTAAATATAATTTCTTGTTTGAGAAAAGTTTAAAATTAGCCTATATTTATGTTCATTTACAGGCCTACTCATTAAGGTTCCATTATAAACAAAATCATAAACTTTATGTAAGGGATAACGTTTGGTGAGGAGGTGGAAATATATCCATTCAGAGTAATGCCATACAGAGTAATGCATCTCTCTGTCGGGGGATATTCCATGATAATGACTGCTTCACCAAACTTTATCCCACTTATTACATGGCAACGCACTGTAGATATTGTTAACATGCGACGAAGCCTTGTTTATCACTGATTTAATGGTGACTTTAATAATGGATAATTATTACACGGCTCTTCTTTTTTGTGGACATCATGATCCATCTTAATCATTAAAATTACCATCAAAGCAGTGAAAAACAATGCTTCATTGCCATGTTATTTATATCTTCAATAGCTAGCCATGTAATAAGCAGGATGACGTTCTCTGAGGCAGTCATTATTGTGGAAATATCTCCCTTTAATGTGCGTACAGACCGAGACCGTTTCGGGCGACATGGGCGACGGAAGTAATTGACTTTGTATTGGTACCGACGATTTGGGCGACAAAAGCGGCAGGCGACTTGGGCGATAAAGTCAAGTTAAACTTCGGTTAACTTTATGTAATGAGCTATGATGCGGTTGGGCGATTACCAATCAGAATGTCGATTTACTGGTGAGATGCCAATAGAGAAGCAGGATCAAACGTTTGAATGCAACGTCATGGGCAAATTTGCCGTTTTGGTTGCTGTGTTCAAGCGATGTTTCTTGAGAGTCTTCGGCAACTCTTGGCAATTTATCGCTGGCGGTCTGAACGTACAGTTAGAGTGATGCCGCATCACTCTGTCTTGAAATATATGACAATAATGACCACCCCACAGAATGTTAACCCTTGCTTAAAATTCAATTTACAGGTCAACCATGCAGGGCATGTAAGCAATCTTGGTGAAGGGAAAAATAAAAAGTAATATTATAGCATACTGTGTTTTTAAATTCAAGACCTCAAACATTTTCAGTATTTCATCAAAATGGATTTCATTAAGTTTGTTTTACCACTATGAAATATTTTACAATCAAGACATTAAACTTTTATATGAATATGAATTTGAAAGTCATGGTCAAGTCAGTTGATTCTCTCATATATCTATTTCTACAGCACTTTCAATCAAATAAGACTCAAAGGGCATCCCAGAGAGGTATGTACTCATGAGAAATTTCAACATACACACCTTGACATGCTGAGATATTTTGTCTTTTTGTGTTCTTTAAAGAGAAAGTGAAATAATATACAGAAATGTCACCACCATCATTTCCCAATTATAAATCCTGGTCATGGTTAAAGCCCCCACTTGCAAGATTTAGGTAAAATGTCAATGTTTCCTATTAATTGTATTTTACAGACATTGCCTATAACTTGGGATTGATAAAGGACATGTTCTGGAGTAAAATTATTTTATTGTAGAAAGTGCACACACATCCAAAATAGCACAGGTGCAGGGTAAAACAATGCGTAGATGTGAAGAAAAAATACCCGCACACTGTCGCTGCTGCTCCCAGTGAATTTAATTCAACAACATTTCCAAACGTTGGAACAGTGTGCGGGCATTTTTCCTTTTACGCTGGAGTAAAATTAGCCCATTTGAGAGATTGTCCGTTACTCCTAGATGCAGATATCACACGTGACTTAGCTTGAGCTTACTATTTGAATTACAACGTGATCTGTATCTTCTCAGCCCATTCAAACGTTGATACATTTTGTTAGCAACTTCCTCCATCAACTGGGCTTAAATCTGTTTTCCTTTAGTGATACAAGGTAGTGATACAGTTCATAACTTTAATCACAATGTATTCTGCATGGGTAGCTAAGTAAAGAGGCAGATGGGACATGCCAAAATCCATGTCTGGTCAGATCATGACATCACATCACATTATTAAGTGTATTAGTTAAATAAGGCTTTTCACCATGGCACAAGGTCGGCTATAGCATATGTCTCAGCATTGTTTGTAATTTAAGCGGTAAAAGGTTTCAAAATACAGTCTTTGATAGAGTGATAGACATGATGTAACGGTATTGTGTTAGTTCAACCGTCACTGCTGTGACAGTAACTATGATGATAAAGGTTGGAAATGCCGTCTTAAAGTGAACGTTTGGAGTAATTCTAGCCTAGCCCTTTTGCAACTGCCAGTTGACTGCACTAGATAGTGATTGGAACTATAATTTGGGACAACATAGGCAGGAAATGTGAATGAGCACTTTACTTTGAGCCAGTGGATCATTCTACATTAAAGTTAATGTTCCGTTGACTCCATTTCCGTTGACCAACTACTTGCTACAGTAGCTCTTGTGTTTGGCCTTTGTTGTTCTAAATTCTTTCGTTCCAATTGCTATCTAGTGCAGTCAGCTGGCTTTTGCAACAGGGCTATGCTTGAATTGAGCCATGTAATAAATGTCTATATTATTAGTGTACTACATATTTATTACATGTAGGCTATATTGTTAAGTTTATAGAGTTAGCACCTGCCAAAGTTAAACTTCTTGTGTATATAATTATACTTGGCCAATAAAACGGCTTGGGAACACATCGGTTTTGTCTGGGTTTTGTTTGTCTATTTTGAAGAGTGTCACCTAGACATAACCTTGGGCTTATCTGGCTACTATTGAATGCAAAGGCAGTTTCAAAAGCTGTGAAAATCTGTCTTACTCAGGCTACTGTGCATATCAGCATTATCTCTATGAAGCAACCACATGAAAATAACCTTACTCATTTTTCTTAATAGGACAAGATCCTCACCAAGTACTTACACCAGAAGATAAGACAGGTAGGTCTATAGGTATTGAGTTAAATAGCTTGCTGGGTAGTTGCTTACAGTTTTTCTCAGTCGCTTTGGTACATCTCGAAATTCTCAAAACTACTTCTTCAATCTCCATATCAATGTGTCACTTCTGCACATAAAAAAAACAGTTTCTCATCTCTTTCAGCAAGTTGCAAATGCTTTGGTCATTTATACATCTGTGCAAAAAATTCGCCTTGAATGGTATCACCCCCATAGGCATTGGTTCATTGTATAAGTCTTTACATGCAAAATGGTTGAACATTTCATGTCAAGAACAGAAGCATATAAGCAAAATGATGCATGTAAACAAGGTGTAGGAAGACTGAACTGCAATTTCTACAGCAGTACATGTATTGTTTTCCCAAACCAAATTGTCCTATGTTCACATTTTAAAAAAATGTTGTTGCATACCCCACCAAAAGTGAGTAGTTGCGCCCCTGATTGTCCTTTATAATGAGCAAGCACTACTTTAATGATAACCGAACCTCGGACCTGAAGTTGAAGGGATTTTGACAATGGGTCCAGCGTCAATTTTATTGTGATTTTTAGTAGACAACGATCGTTTGTAAGCCAACTGTTTGCTTATGTAACAGAGTTAATGAAATGTAATACACAACGCATAGAAGAGTAGGTCTACAGCCGCTACTCTTACAAGTGATAGCATACAATTTGCTTCAACCTCTGCTGCTGATAGCTAGGCTACACTATAGCAGATGACATGTTTCTTATTAAGAATTTCACCGTTGGATTTATAAAGTCAATATTCTGCAGCATGCCCAGACAGGAACAAGGTAAGATTTATACAAAAAGTGGGTTGACAACTATTATCTGAGGTTCTATTCCAAGCCATTGGAAGGGGATTTTGCAGCGTTTTTTAACATTGTTGCTTAGCTGGTGTTTACATTCCGAGGCGGCTCCTCCTTATTTGATTGGTTGATTTTTCCAAGGACTCAAAATGCCGACATTTGATTGGGCTACTACCTATAGATTTCCTTGCATATGCCCGAGGAAAATAACGATTAAAACCTATTGTTTTTGTCAATATATGATCAAACCAGAGCTGCCAACAAATTTTGTTACAATACTATTTGTTTATATCACAGATAAAAACTTGTCTACTCTTCTGATGTTTTTTACAAAACAACACGAAAAACGCCTTCGGCCCACCGTTTAATAGCTACAAGCAGGCATGGACTGGCCATAGGGCATACAGGGCAATGCCCGGTGGGCCAACGGTCATTTTTGAGCCGAGGCTGTCATTTACTCATAATTTTCATGAAGAATGTTGGGCTGCTCATATTCATGGAATATGACCCTTACGGTGTCTTTTTTAGATAGCCACAACATTATTATTATTGAATAAAGTCATGGTGGGCCACAATGGCCAAAAATGCCGGGGCCATTTTTTGGTTCCAGTCCAGCCTTGGCTACAAGCACACTCAAATATGTGTCTGGTAGATACAATGGATTCTTGCCACAGATTTTTTTTTTTTTTTTCAGATTTAACATGCCTCATTTCTCGCCTCGTTTTACAAAATATCAAATCATAAATCCTTAACTTTCAAATTTATTTGAGATAAATGCAATTTGGAGTTGGGTTGGATCGCTGATCCAACTTCAGTTTAAAGTATCTCATCAAGCATGGCCTCACTCTGATTGGTGTTTACGAAAAATCGCCTTATTTTATCGCCCCAAAATTAGCATAAAATTGACTGCATTTCTATTTTTCCCTTGCCCATCTGGCGATTGTTGCCTACCGTCACTGAAAATGAATAGGAACTTGTCAACCAGCATCTGTGTTTATTGTTGCCCGTGTGACCAGGGAGTAAGTGCATAGTTTTGAATCTTCTTCAGTCTATTCAAATCAATCTGTCACATAAAATGAGGTGATTAGCACCAACAATTTATAGTTTATATAAGGTTTATAACTATAGTTTACATCAGAACATTCCTCATGTATGTACACTGTTACATTGATTAAGCAATTTGACTGTTTTATCCACAGTTGACAAAATAGTTGCTTTGGATAAAGGTGTCTGCTAAATGCATAAATGTAAATGTAAATCCACACACAATGACAAAAGGACTTGCCTTTCTGATGGACTGACATGTTCATTGACACAGATATTTAGATACTTAGTGAGACTTTTGGCTTTTGTAGGCAATCCATGGTGTTTTTGCCATTTGTCCAAATTGTTTTGAGAAATGTACTTACTGATAGCAAGTATGACTTGAGAATTGTACCAAAGCGACTGAGAAACTGTAATATATTTGTTTTAAGTTAACACATTATTATCATGTTTTTTTTAAATGACACTAGCAATTATCTTTAGATAGTTTTTATTATTTGTTAATATTGTAAAAGTCTCCTATCGACAGGCTTTTCTTCTGGAAACAAAAGTTAAACCTCTGCAAAGCTGTATATATAAACCAATTCTTGTATTTTGATATGGCTGGGTGTGGTAACACTTTATGGTAAGGGTACCATAAAGTACCCTTGAATTATCATTAATTCATGCATGATTTCATTCATGATTCATTTGTGATTCATGCATTACTTCATCTCTGAATACCTCATGACTCATCAGGAATTAGCATGAATTCATTGTTCATCATTAATGACCTCCTGCTGAAATAGCACATGATCTTAAGCATTAATTACTCTGATACTCAGATAAGGTCAGGGTGCGATTTGTTGGGGGGGATGGCTCAGATTTCCCCACTTCTGGTTTTGGTATCCCTGCCTCTGCTTGAATAATTGTATCTCCGGTGGGGTTAACATTTATCCCCCCTTGTTATCTCATGACAGTATGCAAGCCATGTGATGTGACTAATGAACATCTAGCGCGCATAAACAAGCGAATTATAAAATTTTAAAAATGCGTCCTGTGTCCTGAATTGCGTGCGTGACAACTGGCGAACTTTGCCACGAACTTCATCCTATGCGCAGGTGTTTTTTTCTCACTGGAAAGACTAAAGCTTGGAAAACGAAAGGAAACTTCATGATGTTATCACATTGCTTGAACAACTTTGTGCAAAGGAAAACGAACTGTTTGTCATAAGCATAATTTAAGTTTGATATGAAATGCGTGTACTGTCAACGTATCAGGCAAAATATCCTTCTGAATAGCGGGTGATGACATTTTTTTTAGGTCATTCAGCCAGTAGGCTAGTGGAAAATGACCAAGAAATGGCATAATCTAGGCAAAATGCTTCAACAATACCCAAGGAAGGCCTAGCTGGTCCTATTTGCATTGGCTATTTTTTTATGCTCAATGCCCTGGCGTTCCTCACATTTGCAAAAAACCATATTGTATAGGTTACCGTCTCCAGCGCCCTATACCGCGCATACTGTCGGATCCAACGAATGCCTTGGGTCAACACATCTCTGAGATATCAAAGTAATTTGTCTATTGTCGGCAACAGTGTTGGGGAGTAACGAGTTACATGTAACGGAATTACGTAATTTAATTACAAAATAAAAGTAACAGTAATCAATTACAGTTACTTTGAAAAAATGTGTAATTGAATTACAGTTACTTCAAGACATATTCAGAATTACAATTTTAGTTACATGATCCCAATATCATCTGCAGAAACATTGACTAAGTGTGCTTCATGTAGATACAACATCCTCTATTTGCAACTAAATGTCACTATACTACAGCTAAAATACACTATGCTAATATAATTGTTTCTACTGTCATGTTGGCAACACTACTCAGTTGTTACCTGATCTACAGCGGTCTAAGTTTCAGTAGCAAGGAGGCCTGACTGCCAGAGAGACACTGCAACATAGGCCTGTAGCCCATTGCCAGATATAAAAATGAGCTCTATTGATCAGGTGCACACATACTTTATGAGCAATCTCAGACAAACACCTGCTTATTCAGTGATGTTCACCAAGTATTTTAACTATTTGCTTGTAGTGAATTCTGACACTTCTGTGGGAGTTAAAAATAATTTTTGCAATGTCAATGGCGAATAATAGGACTATGTGACAGTTCACATTGCCAGAATTCAAAAACTCAAAATTGCTTGACGATTGAATTTTTTTCTTTTTTTTTAAAGTTCAAAAATGTCTAAATGTAATCAAAAAGTAATCAAATGTAATTAGTTACATTACTTTATTAAAGTAATCAAAATAGTTACACTACAATTACTATTTCAAAGGGGTAGCTTGTAACTGTAACGCAATACATTTCTAAAGTAACTTACCCAACACTGGTCGGCAACATGAAACAATGTAATCTGCAGCACTTTATTTAACTATTTAACACACAGTAAGCAGCAGGAGAGTTAAGTCTGAACGAGAGAGTTTCTAAGTTTTGTGACGACGTCACCAAACGCAATAACATTTCAGAATCATCCCCCCTCTGATTTTTTCATAAATCGCACCCTGGATAAGGTGTTCGCCCAGGGCACCAAAGATGGTAGGACCGCCCCTGCTAATTCCTCATGAGTTCATCATGTGTAGACTTTCCAAGAATTTCCCAGACATTGCACTGATTTTTATCTATTCCATACGTCAACTACATTTTACCTACAGTATTTAACCACTTTAGTTTAGAGGGCACAAACATGATGAACTCAAGAGCAACTAACCTGTAATTCATGTCACTTTCATCACTTCATTTGAGGGGCCACAAATATGATGAACACCTTAAAAAAATAATGCTTAGTTGATGACATGTATGCTGCCCTTATTCTGATGTTCAAAAGAGTGCACCTGTGTAACTGTCTGTTAGCAAGAATAAAGAAATAAATGGAAAGAGCAATTTCTTTACCATTGATAGGACCATCCAATTGTACAATTTGCAAATATTGAACCCTGCCAATACGTTGAGGGGGCACAAACATGCACAAGTCATCATGATCATGCGTAATTAATCATGACTGATGATGATGTACCCAGAGTAATTAATGCTTAAGATCATGAGCTATTTCAGCAGGAGGTCATTAATGACAAACAATGAATTCATGTTAGTTCCTGATGAGTCATTAGACATTCAGAGATGAAGTAATGCATGAATCATGAATTAATCATTAATGATTTCATGCATGAATTAATGATCATTCATGTACCCTTACCGCAAAGTGTTAACAAAACGATACATGCAAAATATTTTTCCAATACATGATGATTCAGAGGTGCCACCAGACATCTGTATTTTGTAAGCTTAAGCGCTAACAATGCTAGTTGCCACAAATGGAGTTCTGAGGTAACAAAAACTGCAGCTCAAGAAAACTGAGGTGATCTTTCTGTTTTTGTGTTTGCCATGTTTGAATGCATTTATTATTATTACTATCATACCCTCATGATATTTTGGTGAATATAAACATTGCCATGAGGGTGTTATCTAATTTATAATCAAGAATACATTTTAGGCGGGGGTAACAAATGTATATGGGCAATTCCAGCGTTATGGACGTGACATTTTCGTGCATTATTGATGAACAAAAGGCCAGATAACCTCTGCAAACCTAGCAGTATTTCACAATTTTTTTTCATATTCTTCTGCAAACTCCATGGCTGAATACAGGCAAACAGAAAAAAATAATATCATGATTTGCATCATAAGAATATGAGCCTTTCAATTTGCGTTATGGACGTGACGAAAAACGGACAAACTTTTGAGGGAGCGTAGTTTTTGCTGTGAAGTGTGTGAAATTTCTAGAGAAATGTAAATATTACTACATTCATACCAAACAGGACACCTCAGTAAAGACAGAGAAAGACTTAATTTCAAATGTAAATGTAAAAAAAGTTGGTTTTCATTGGGAGACATGGCGTTATGGATGTGACGTTATGGACGTGACGTCTGGAAAAACCCTCCAAAACGATACAAAACAATTGTGAACGGTGGATTTTAACCTGTAACAAGATAAATAGTAATATAACAATGAAAAATAACTGATAGTATTGCAGCTTTGTGTGTGTTATCACCCACTTATGCCCATTATAAGCCCCTCCATAGACTTACATTATAGCTGAATAGTGTAAAAATTTTAACAAACAGATATCCTTTCGAAACTTGCTCAGTTGAATATTTACATTGAGACAATACTTTTTTGTATTGGAAGTTTTCTGAAAGAATTTGTATGTCCATGTAGGTGAGACTTAAAGTTTTAAGGTGAGGTTTACTTTTTCGTGGAATTGCCCATATATTTTTTTATATTTATAATCTAAAAGCACTAACGTAGACAATAAAGGACTGCTAACATGTTCTCTGGGGTCTTACCTATCGATACATACCAAGATAATGTAAATAGACTAGATAGTTGTGGAGCTACTAATGATTTATTTTGGATAGGCCTATGCTTTTCTAGGTGAACTAAAACTCCAAAAAAGCTAAGGTCTTAGATTGATGTAATGAGCAGAAAATACCTATAGATATGTTCTATATATGATAGTTATAATATGAACTAAAACACAGTAAACACAAAAACAGAAAGATCATCCAGTTTTCTTGAGCTGCAGTTTTGGTTAGAACTCCATGGGTGGCCACTAGCATTATTAGCGCTTAAGCTAACAAAAAACAGGTGTCCGGTGGCACCCCTAAATCTCAATAAAATTTCTCAAAACTTTGCAGAAGTCAATTTTTCTATCAACTGGAACAAAATGCAAGGCCAACCAACTTGATGTTTTCAAATTTAAATTTCCCATTCAAATTTAATGCACCTTAATACCACAGACTGCAGATTAATTAGTATTGTGTAGTATGTCATTCTCACCTGATTTACACTTAGCAGGACATATAGAGACTTTATTATTTATGCAGTTGCAGCTCTCATTTGCTATACATTTGCCCTTTTTGGTTACACTTTATTTGAAGGTACCATCATAAGACTGACATGACACTGTCATTACCTATGACATGACGTTGTCATGAATCTGTCATGACTTCTGTCAGTAAGTGTCACCCGGTATTTGTCATGGTTAGGGTTAGGGTATGTTAGAAGTCATGACATGTTTATAAAGTTTATGACAGATTCCTGACAAGGTCATGTCATAGTTAATGACAGTATCATGTCAGTCTCATGACGGTACTTTAAAATAGTGTTACCAACAATTTTATGACTTTATGTAGGGCTACTTAAAAGTGGACATTTCTAGAAACAGTGGGCCCTATCTTGCAGGCGGCGCACCATGCCTTCGCGACTCGCGCAAGCTGTCATTGCTATTTTGTGCGAGCGCATGGTTCGTTTTTCTGTCAAGTAATTCACGTTGTCTAACTAGCAAGTGACTTTGCGTCCTCGGAGGTGTGTCGAAGGTGTGGCTAGGCGCGAAGCGCAAAAGATGCTATTATGCAGACGCAGAAAGGGATCCGCCAGTGACTGGAAAAAACCTCATTCGTCAGTCGCGCATTCCTAAAAAAATATTTTATGGACGCACAACGCAATAGGTAATGCAGTCCTTGTTCCAGCATAACAATGACGGCCACAACAATAATTATTACAATCGGAAAATCATTATGATGCTCAGGAAGATGTGGTTAACCACAATTTATTAGCCTGTAACAGAAAACGAGTGAGGATATAAGAAGGGGGACGTTAAATGGAGAAGTTTACTTTCACTTTCGAATGAATATTCCGAGATATCTATCGGGACTAAAATAGCTTCCTTCGTGTCTTGTGCAGCCTGTAGACATCAATTTAATGTTACCATACCCATTACGGCTCTAACTATGACTAGACCCGACGTGTGAGCTTGCTCGGTATTCAATATTTTAATTTCTTTAAATGCCCAAGGAGGAGATCAGCTGGTGTGATAGCAATTCACCAGGCGCTTTGCGCTGTTCGTTCTTAAAGGCAATGAGAGATTGATCTGTCATTGGTTATGCCTGTGTTACACCCATAACACATCCATGATTAATTAGGCATCCTCAATCCAACCTTTTTGGACTTAGCGCCGGCGCGAAGTTCATTTTCTGCGCTGTGAAAATAGCAAAAAGCCACCGACACGCCCCCAAAACCATATGCGCCATCCGCCAAACAACAGTTGACTTTGCGTCGTCAAAATAGGGCCCAGTGTGTAAACCCAAAATATTTTATTATTTGGAGGAAGGAGAATTTGTATTTGGAGGAAGGAGAATATAGACCTAACCATTTTCATAAATACCCTGCACAAAACATTCTGAGAGTTGGAACACATGACAGCAGTTGAAACTGTATGTAATGTATCCACAAAATGCTGATACTGTAAGTGTTAGCAGAAAAAATGCTATGGCATATTGGTCATCAACATTTATAAAATTAAATTGTACCATACACCACTTTTGAATTCATTTGGATTTTGTGCATCAATGCATTACGTAACAATGCAATTAATCGTGATTAATCTAGGATATATATTTCTAAATGTTGCACAGCCCTAATTTGTTTTACAATAATGGATTGTTAAAGATTTAGCTATAGTCATTGGTTGCAATCAGAGTGTGAAGGATTTTAAGCAATACAGTAAAATGCTCCAAGAAAACAACAATGTGTGTGTGCGTGGGTTTGTGTGTGTCTACTATGTGTGTGTAGAAGACACTGCCCATTTGTCATGAATACAAAAACCTTCGAGACACCTTCTCGGCCAGGCAAAGTGTTTTTCCAAATATTTGTTTTTGAAAGGTATTCTTTCTTTTTCTCTTTCTAGGTCATTTGAAATCATTTCTTGACAAACTCTGCTTTTTGCGGTATTATCCATGTAAACTCACTCTCAGATCGTTACTAGAGGTAAGCAATGAAGCAGTCTTGGAGGAAAAGGTGGAATCTCTTAAAGATGTCCCTTTAGGTTTCCTTAGAAAACTACTGATGGTCAACACAAAGTGCTGGAATTATGTTTCCCCTTACCCTGGAAAAAAATACAGTAGAGATATCAAAGATGAGGATGATGACGACAATGACGATGATGATGATGATGATGATGATGACGATGACGATGATGATGATAAATTCAATCCCTTGGATCTACTTACTACTCTCTACCTTTGTGCTGACAGCTTTTTGCAACAGGAAATGTCCATTAAGATGTCAATGTGTCAGTTTGCCGTCCCTCTCCTGTTACCTCAACCTGATAGCAATAAGTGTACACTCATGCTATGGGCTCTAGGTAATATTTACAAAGAGTGGCGTCCTCATGCTCTTTTAGACACAAAAAGCTATGTAGAGGACAGTGTTGTCCATGCACGGATACCTTTAATTTCCTTTGTTAGACTGAGTAACTGCAGCCAGTCAAAATCTCAACTTCTAAATCATGTCCTGAGTAACACACAACAGGGTCATCATTTCTTTACACACAGAGACATGAATGGGGGGAACATTACAAAGAAAATTGCAAACGGTCTTGTGGAGATTGTTTGGTGTCTTCCATGTGGGCAAAGTAACATTGATGTGTTTCCAGAAGCTGTGGCAATAGCTAACATGAGAGGAGATATAAGCTCCAATGAAACTCAATTCAGCTTCCTCATGCAAGTTTCCACTGCTGTTTTTGTATCCATGGACAACATGATCAAAGATGAAGAACATTTATTGAATAAACAGGGACCTCTGAAGTCTAAACTGTTCTTGGTGATACATTCCCAAGGCAAAACGATTCATAAGAAGTATGCTAATGCACTTGAGATACATGAGAGCCATGCGTTGAGGCGGAAGCCTCAACTGAATATGGCGGAGTCCTCCAGTTTAATCTTGGACGCCTTAAACATGGCACTGAAGGAATGCTGGGGACCAGTTAGCATAGAGTCGATGTTTGACATTGCAAGTAAGTTGGATATCTCTATAGATGAAGAAGTAAATGAAGCCTCATTATTTTCAAGGAATTCAGCTACTGAGATAATGCAAGGCATTGGGGTTAGGCAAATTGTTGACTACAAGAACAAACAGTTACCTCTTCAAGGTAAATACTTAAAAGAAATGGCTAAGATTGAGTTAGAGGAATGTAGACTGCAGCATGCAGGTGATCTCAGACTAGAGGAGTACAAGATTAAGCTTCAAAAGAAAAAATGTGAACTGAGAGAACAGCAAGGTGCTATCAAGACATCACAAGCAATGGAGCAATTCATTCAATCATTGTCTACTAAAGACAAAGAAGAAAGATCATTCTTCCTTAGATGGTTGGCATTGAAATTGGACAGGAATTCACGGAAGCATTTGAAAAATGTTCGCAGAAAAATCAAAGAAGTATATCAGGAAAAGGACAATACATCTATCACAGAACTTGATCAACAGCTTTTGGACAACTCCTTGGGAATTGAGCATTACTTGAGAGAAATGGGACAGATATATGAAACCAAGCAATCAGATGAAACTAAACATCTCCCCTCAGTTGCTGCTGAGCTTATACTTGATGGACACCCCATGGAGCTCCTTGATGGAGATACATCCACCATCCCAGAAAAGTGGGTGACTGATGTTCTTATGGAGGTTCATAATAAAGTAGAGGAGCAAAGTCGACTCTTGGTCGTGTCTGTTTTGGGTGTGCAGAGCACAGGAAAATCTACTCTCCTCAACACCATGTTTGGTGTCCAGTTCCCTGTTTGCAGTGGCCGCTGCACCCGAGGAGCCTATATGCTCTTCCTTTCTGTTGGACAAGAACTCAAAGATGAGCTTAAATGTGACTTTGTCCTGTTAATTGACACTGAAGGGCTGAAGTCACCAGAACTTGCAGATCTCGACTCAAGCCATGAGCATGATAATCAACTTGCAACACTAGTAATTGGACTAAGTGATGTAACCATAATAAATATGGCAATGGAGAATGCAACAGAGATGAAAGACATTCTGCAAATTGCAGTTCATGCATTTATGCGGATGAAGCAACTTGGAAAGAAGCCAAACTGTCACTTCGTGCACCAAAATGTTTCAGAAGTTTCAGCATATGACAAATTGATGACAGACCGGAAGCATCTTTTGGATCAGTTGAATGAAATGACAAGGATTGCTGCAGACATGGAGAACCAGTCTGAAGTCAAGGAGTTCACGGATGTTCTGGATTATGATGTGGAAAAGAACAACTGGTACATACCAGGCCTTTGGCATGGAACTCCCCCAATGGCTCCTGTTAATTCAGGTTACAGTGAAGCTGTGCATGAGTTCAAAAAGAAACTGCTTCAGCCTGACAAATCAACATTTCCTGAACATTTGACGGAGATTCCAGATTTTCTGAAATGGATGAGTATTTTGTGGAATGCAGTGAAGTATGAGAACTTCATCTTCAGCTTCAGAAACCCTCTTGTTGCCTACGCCTATGACAGCCTTTGCAAAGAGTTCTCAACTTGGGAATGGTCTTTTAGGAAGTGTATCTATACATGGGTGAACAATGCAGAGACGCAAATATCTAATTCAAACACCAGCGAGGTCGAGGATCTGGGTAAACAGTTGGAACTGGAGGCTTTGAAATTGATTGAAGATGAGACAACTGAGATAAGCAAAAAGTTGAGAAAGTACTACAAGCAGAGAGACAAGTATGCACACTTGGTAGAAAAGTACAGGGCTGAGTTCAAACTTAACATCAAGAGTCTTCAAAAGGAAATGATTGAATCTTTTAAAAATAAACTTCAGTCAGCATTCTGTTTGAAAATTGACATGGAGCGGGTGGAAACTCTTCAGAAACAACATAGAGAACTCATTGAAATGCGAGTTGTGAAGCTCTTGAATTCCTGTCAGGGGAAGAGCAATGAGTTATCAGATAGTGACCTAGAGGAGGAGTTTGAGAAAATGTGGGAAAATGTAACAATAGGCATTACCACACTCAAAGAAAAGGATATTTCTTTGTGTATCATGAAGCAACTGCGTGATCATCTGTCCCACCGTGGTGTGCAAGAAAAGCTGTCAAAGATTTCTGATCTGACTAAATGTGGGTGTGCAGATTTTAAGGTGAAAACTGAATACATATCAAGTCACAAGGGCAAGATTATGAATAAAGTGATGAATATGTTCACCATGAAGAACATCAAATCAAATATTCAAGGTGTTGCGGACAACATCATTGAAAATTGTGTGAGATATATTGAAGATGTTGCTGGTAACAAAGCAGATTATCAGGACATTTTCACCAAAGAAATCTTTCACAGAATTGACACTGGCCTGAAAATGACAGAAAAGAAGACTAACACTTCTTTTGAGACTGATTTGAAAGTACACATTTGTGGCATTGCTGCTCAAAGATTCTTGAAAATGCACAAGAATTTCTTGTTGGATAAAAATCCCCAAAAACATCTGGAGAGGTCCAAAAAGAAATATTTATTAGATTTCATTGACTCATACAGAAAAAATGATCTGTGTCTTCGAAAGGCCCAGGATTTTACTCAGCTGTGCATCAAACCAGCTGTCACAGAATATATACAAAAATCCCTTGGAATTGAGATTGTTGATGGGATTCTGACAAGCAAGCATTCCACCCAGTACAGTTCACGGTCATATTTTCAATACACCATTTTATCTGAGCTTTTAGAAAACGATGACTTTGAGATGTTTGTGAGATACATATTAAATTATGAAAATTTTGCAAAGGAGTGGATTGATCACCAAGTTGTTGAATGGCTGTCAACAGACATGGGTTTGGTTAAACTGAAGGGTCAGATATTGAAAGTAATCATTCAGAAGATAACAGAAACAGTCAAAGTCGTCCAGGGTGAAGTCAGTGATTCTAATGACACGAACGATGCAGCAATATTCGTTGAAAAGTTGTGCCACGGTCTCAGTAATGAACTCTCACTGCCCAAGAACAATGTTAAAGAGGTTCTCTTCCAGATGTCCTGCAAAAGTACTCCATTCTTTGATGGTCTCCTGCAGTCTTTAGATGACCTAAGAACGCAGCTGAGCAAAGAATTTTCAGAATCAACAGACATTAATGATGCACTCAGCACTCTGACAATCAAGCCTCAGAATGTGATTTTTGAGAGGGTATGCGGATGTGGAGAACTTTGCCCCTTCTGCAAGATACCCTGTGAGGCTGGAGGGAAAGCACACACCCAACACTTTGCCAGTGTGCATCGCCCACAGGGTTTAGGAGGTTATATGTATGCTGACACAAATAAACTTTTTGAAGTCCTTTGTACAACAAGTGTTCACAGTGCAACATTATTCCAAAATCATGAGACAAACTTTAAAATTCAACCTTACAAGAAATACCGTAACTTTTATCCAAATTGGATCATTGCCCCTGACCCCTCCATACAGGCATCTAACTACTGGAAATATGTAATGGTGAAGTACAATGACAGATTTGCAGAGAAGTACAAGGCCAAACCAGCAGTCTGTCCCAAAGAATGGCACAGTATCACTAAAGAACAAGCACGTGAAGGGTTGAAGTCAGCTTTTAATGTAGAATGATTCTGAAAAGCTATAGTCATTGAATCATCACTTACTAGTGAAATGCCTTTCTCTAATCTTATGTAAGCCTACCCAAAGAATGTTAATTAATTCAGAGCTACTTTACATCTGTTGTCTCAAGTTGGACTGAAAGGGAAATTAACCAAATCTCTTGGACTGACGTTGGTGATGGAATTGCTCATTTATGAAAGAGAAAACGGTCAAAAGCCTCAAAGGTGATAGCTGAGTTAATAATGGAAAACCATAACAGGGATTCAGTGGAAGTGAAGGAGGATATGGAAACACACACAAAAAGATCCTGATAAATGATTAAATCCTAGTTGGTTACTTTAACTTCCAGTCATCTTCATCTCTACCTTCATACCCTGATCCTTCCTATCTGCCCCACCCTAAACTCCGCCCAAAATCTTACAAAGGTGCTGTTTTTATACAAAACATAATCACACCATCATCATCATCATCATTGTCATCTCCTCTCTACACTCATGTCCTTGACAAGGCAACAGTGACTTCATTCCATAGATAGTTAGTATTTACTTTACACACACATACACTCCATATAGCTAATGTAATGCAAATGTAAAGTCAAAGTTTATTTTGGGAAGAGTCAAACTGAGCTCCATCTTTATATTACACTGTAAAAAAGTTTGTATTTTTCCCTTTTGTTTGTATTTTTCCCTTGCATGCCTTTGGCATATGTCAATGCCATATTTACATTGATAAGGAAAACAAATGACAGCTACTAATGGGGTTAGACTATAGAATAATTTCTTATTGCCTCTGCTAATGTTTTGCTGGTGTTGGTTTGTCTGTTACTGTGTTTGTTTTTGTTTGTGCATAAAATAACTCAAAAGGTTCTGCACAGATTTTGATGATTTTTTTTTTTATATATAATTGCAACTTTAAAAGTTAATTTGGTTACACTTTATTTGAAGATACCGTCATAAGACTAACATGACACTGCCATTAACTATGACATGACGTTGTCGTGAATCTGTCATAAACTTTATACACCTGTCATGACTTCTGTCATTAAGTGTCACCCAGTATTTGTCATGGTGACATTTTATCGTTTTAGTTTTGCGTCATACCTTGTGTGCTTAGAACAATTAGATGCATTGCTGTACTAAAATGAGAATAATAGCCCTGTGAAGTGGAAGTGTACATGCACAGACATTTTTTTAAAAAGGATGTTGACATTTCCCTTGTGCATTTCTTGTAATTACTGTATATCACCTCTACATGATCATTCAGTTGTATGTAGGTGAGTTGTCTTATTTTATAAACTGTAGGCTATGTATATCTTTCTTAATAAACAGAGTGATTACCAAAATAAATCAATAATGGTTTGATTCTATATTTGTCTGTCTACATACCTGTCTAATTTGCCATTTCCAACCGAAAAATCCTTTGGATATTAAGAATTTAATTAACCCGATAGACATCACAAAGGTTAAAGGGATTATCTTAATCATATAATCAGCTCAATCAGTCAATATCAGTTAATCAACCCTTAGTTCTGTTGTTCACATTTTTGAGTGTTGTTGGTATGGTAGGTAAGAGAATGATGGAATTTGGTGCCATATAAACAAACACTAACTGATGACATCTGCACCAGGACATCACCTCATATACTGGTCAAAGAGCGGTTCTGTTGGCAATACAAAAAGGTTGCAAAGCCAAGACCAATCTGTAGGTGGCGCCTTTAACGAATTAAAAGACATATCTCTACATCTGAAGCAACAGTGCTGATACACTCCAGGTAATATCTGGAAGATACCAAATATCAGGACTAATTCAAGGCATGGCCCTGTTGTTAATTGCTATATCCAATAATCTAATATTTTATTTCAAGTAGTATCAATACATGTCTGACTCTTCGATGGTTATATTTATCCAACCTGATCAAAAGCACATTGGCAAGGTCTTGGTCAGCTTTACCGGGGCCACACCACCAAAACATGGACGTCTGTCCCTGGTAATCAGGGATGTCTGATCACTCTAATACACACACACACACACACACACACACACACGCACACACACAATGTCTCCTACTGTATCCGTACACACACAAAGTAGGCCTATTATTTAGTCATATTATTGAGGAAATTGTTTAAGCAGCTTTAAGATTGCATGAAATTATAGGACTTTCTGCATATCAGGGACAACAGGTGAAAATTAGCTGTATAGCTAACTCTTATTCTTATTCTTTATTTGGAGTTTTTTTTTCAACTCTGGTATGGGACTTGTTCTGTACATGGCCCCTGTGGGTAGCCAAGAGATGTTTTAAAATTCCTTCAACATGTATTGGAAACTCTCATTAACATCTACAATATGCTTGGGGTCTCCAACAGGTTGCTCGCCTGAAGGTTGAGAGAAAATATGGACATAAATCAACTAAACACAGTTACATGGCAAAACCTCTGTATGATTAGGTCTAATCAAGACTAGGCTGTAGTAAAATGCCAGTGAATGAGTTGTTTTTGAAAATGCACAGTCAATCTATGGTAGGCTTGTATTAAATCAAAATTAAAAGGAAGTTTCTTGAATGCAACAGCATAGTCCAAGTGAACTGGAATTTGAAATCTCAAGTGTTGTCTCAAATGAACCACATTTGCTGGTTGAGACAACAGCTTCAGCAAGATCCTCATCTATGAGCAAGACTTCCAAATATCTCCTTGAAATGAATTATGCCTGTGGGTGATGTGAACCCATGGCCACAGAAACCTCTGCTGTCAAGGGGCAGCACCTAGTGTTTTCACCTCATGATGGTGCTAACAGCAAAACAACTTTGGGTATGTCTTCTTTACCCAAGTTTGGGTCTGGAGTTTTCTGTTTTATAAACTCCATAAAAGACAGAAGAAAGACAGGCGGTAGGCTATTAGGAACTGGCAGCTGTACTGAGGTGGGGAATGTGCCCCTACCACATATCTATCTGTTTAATTAACATCCTTCATCATGACCTGTCATCAGCCAGTATTCTTTACATACCTAGGTTGCATGTCAGGGTTAAGGATGTTCTATGTTATTTAACAATATAAGATGAACTTCCTCTTTACCTTTCACAATTTTACATGGGGCTTTCCGTGTACGTAATTTGCAACAAGGTCTCAAATTCGTTAAGTTAATCTCTGACGAAGACGTATAGTCAAAACGTTAGTAATTTTTTGCACAAATAAAAAAGACTGCAAATTTCACCAGTGTGCTCCTGTCCAGATGAGATGCACCTGATGTTGCAGAACAGGGATTGATGCGTGGAATGCCCTACTTTCATTAAGTTCATGTTTGCCCTTAGGAAATAATTACATTTTCCTCTTAGACTAAGTTAGAATACATTTTTCATTTACATTTATGCATTTAGCAGACGCTTTTATTCAAAGCGACTTACTTTTTGTCAACTTCAGGGCCGGTCTCCCCTGAAAGTACTTAGGGTTAAGTGCCTCGCTCAAGGGCACAATGGTGTAATATTTTATCTTCTATTTTGTTGACAAAATTTGGGACCCCCTTAAGAAATGTTGCTTTTGAGACTTTCAGGAGGACTCATGGGTTACTCAGCCACCCCCCCACCCCCAATCCTCATCACCCAATTCCTTGGGACGCTTCTAACGGCTGAGTTAGAAGCTCTGGCTTTTAGCTCGTTGGTTAGAGTGTCCCACTCCCACGCCGGGAGTTTGTAGCTTGCAGGGTGGCAGGTTCGAGACCCGTGTGCGGTGCGGACCACCACCGGCTACATATGCACTTTGACAGGAATACCAAGAAGCGTGGCATTGCAGTCAAGTTGAACGTCACATTCCCGAGACCTGGGTTCGAGACAGAATGGAATTTTGTTGAGAGAGCCAATGTGAGCTAGGTACACACTGGGTTTGAGAGCCAATGAGCAAGATAGGTCCTCCCACTTCACTGAGCAATGTCCCTGTCTGAAGACGCGCACAAACAAATAAATAAATGACATGCACAAATAAACAACACACACACACACACACACACACACACACACACACACACACACACACAGTGACATATTTTTGTGTAATGGAGCAATAACATATCAGTCAAAATTCCATCACCATATCCTCACCACTTGACTAAATCGCTTATCAATCTTAGTTCAAAGAGAACGCTCTGTCTTTGGTATCATGCCATGTTAAGTTGTTATGAAACATTCTGGGAATGTTTAAGTAGCTACTGTAGAAGACTATTGATAATGAAACTGCAGGGCTTTCCGCATTTCTGACAGAGGTGTTGAGATGGAGATCTTTAGTGAAGTGTTGCTGACTATCATTAACACCTGCCTTAGGTCTCCAACAGGTAACTCTGAGAAAGGTTCAAAGAAAATGTACATAAATCAACCAGGTGATAAAGGTGTTATCATCATGATAGAATGTCATGCCTAGGCCAGACTTGGGCAAACTAAGGCCCAGGGGCTACATGCGGCCCGTTGAGCTATTTAATCGGCCCATGGAGCCTTCCAAAAATAGAATTTATTTCTCATTTAGCCAAGGTGACTTAGATTAAAGGCCTGATTTATCAAGTTTGTTGTATTCATGATTTTAACCCTGTATGTTAACATGTCCTCTGAAGAAAGTGGGCCTACTGGTTTGAGACTATTTATCAACATCAACCGGTTGACTGTTAACCCCCGGCCTGTGAGTCAGAATCTAAAAGCCAATGTGGCCCTTCATCCAAAATAATTGCCCACCCCTGGTCTAGGCCATATATATATTATTATTTTCTTAATATTAACTATTATTCTCATGATTACCACATAACTGTGGGTAATATGCCTATATCACATTTCTATCTGTTTAATTAATATAATTAATCATAATCTGTCATCAGTCAGTATTCTTTACATACATGCCAGGGGGCAAGTATGCTCTGCAAATTAAAAAAAATCAACATTATTCATACGCGCGGGAACATAGGGGCTGCGTACGCTGCAGCCCCCTATGTCAGAGCGTCAGCCCCCCCTGGAGGGGGCTGCGATTAGGCTAGATATTTATTGATTCACTCCAAATCAATCATTACATTTCATACATGACTTGTATAAAGCAGAGTGCAAAACTAAACTAAGGAGGCTCGTATAACTGACACAACAGGTAGGCTGTCTATCAGAATTCCTGGGAAGCATGATCAATGGTCCGGACTTTGTTGGCTATCAAGCATAGAAAATTCCGCATTTTTGTCCGACCCTTCCTAAATGAAAATAAAAAATATATAGGCTATACATCCACTAATACACTAACTACTGTGTCCAATAGTTCAGAAAGCTCTAGTGGACAGGCTGACCTATATAGCCCAGCTATTAACAAGAGAATGCCTCCTCCTAACCTCCTCAACGTTGACAGCAATTCTCTGAGAGCGCACTGTTCGGTCAGGTCTGACAGCAGTTTGGAAGGCCAGTGTGGCCACGAAAAAGAGGGAAAGATCTGTTCTCAAAATTGGCTATCAAAAACTTATAGGCCTACTCTTAGTTCTAATGTTTTTTCGCATTTTGCATAGTAGCTATCGCCATTTAATAAAAGCTTCATCTCGATTATTAACCAAAGACAAGACAACGTAACCTGTTATGTCTTGAATGGATAAAGTTCATTATTCGTGAGCGTTCACCACCAAAATATAATCATGTGTTCCTTGTCCTTGTTCCTTGTTCCTAGCCTACCCGCACTGTCCGACAATTTCTGTAGGCTACAGAACTTTTCAAGGTATTTTGCGCACAAACGTCCACAAACATATAACATATTAACATGCGCCACTAGTTGGATCGAATAAGTTAGTAGAAATATTTTTGCTTTAACCGAGCTACCACTACAACTAATCTAATTTGGAATGAGTGAAAGCAAGCGAGAGAAAGAGAGAGAAATACCGGTATGTTGGGTTGAGAAATGAGAGCGAAGCAGTGGCGATAGAAGACGTGCGCAGGGGTCTCCGACTGAACGATAACATTCTCATTGCGCTTTATTTGAGGTTCTCTCAGATATACCCTACCCAGGCTATCTATGTTACACGGAAAACGTAGGTTACTGAGAAGACAAAAACAGTTGGAGATTCTGTTTGGCAGGCTATAGCCTATTTTAAAAGACCCTTGGAAAAGTAGGCTACTTTGTTCGGATTTCTAACCGATTAAAATCATGAACGTATTTGATTGACTTGTCTTTTCGTATTTTCTCTTTAAATGACGATGGATTTTGAACAGATATAGACAAACAATACAGACAACAATCACTCATCACTTCTAGATAGGCATTGTGGGGCCTATGTATGCCATGAGTGGTGTGCGCAATCAGCAGAAGAACTGCGCTGCGACTCATCTCCTGGAAAAATGTTTGGCACATTAGGGTATAGGCCTATCTACCCGCTGTCACACTAGAATAGGCTACGCACCCTACAACAGCCAATGGTTATTCAACAGCAAAGATAGCCAAACTTTTTCTAATGTTGGCTATTAAAAAAAACACCTTCCCGCGCGCCTGACATTATTTCCTCTTTACCTTTTGTAACTTTTCATGGGACTTTCTATGAAGCAGTGAATTACTGTAACAGAGAAGGTGCAGAAGGCTTAAGTTCTTGAATAAAAGTTCATGTCTGCCCTTGGGGTCTCATTACTTGTTCCTCTGATCTGAGGCATAATTACCTAAACACTTCACTCCGGCATGTTTATTTGTGTTGATTATATGGCTTTATGTAAAGTCAGAAAAGGTTGGGGAAAAAACTAAGAAAAGACATTTATGAATGAACTTTAAAAAGTCCTAATTTGTCAACATATTATAGACAAACCTCAGATAGCATAGACATAGTTCCTCCCACTACACCGATGCTTTTTTTTAGTCCTGGATGATTAGCCACATGTGGAGAACAGGACAGACAGAGAGAGAATATACATCATCAACAAATGCATTATATATCTGATAAGACAGGAAATTAATTAAAGTTCAGAAAGTGCAGCCTTGGAGCATAATACCTTACGGTCTCCTCTCTTCCTTGGAAACTTCATGGGGAAAATCACATGTGAATATTTTAAATAACTTCCCTTTAGCCTCCTCTATATAGATATCTGTGTCAACACCACATACACAGAGGCAGGGAGTCCATGATATGAACAGGAGCAAACAGACTAAGTCTGCTACTTCATACAAGATTCAGGGTAAGTCAAATCAATTCATTAGCTATAGGTTTTAAGTATTGCTTAGGAAGTGTTAAACATACATACAACTTTCGCTTGTTTTGAACCATTTCCACAGTTTTGTTTTGGTTTCAGAAATTAGTATTTTGATTTGATACATCTACAACATTTTTTTTTTTTTTTACAACCGCTTTTATCAGCAAAGACCTCAACCTAACTTTGCTTACTTGGGATTTATGGATTGGAATTAATAAACACTGATGGTTCATCTACAGGTGTCCGTGTGCCACGACTAATGAGGAACTCTTGAGGAAGACACCATGCCTTCATCAGGTGAATATCTGATCTGATCTTATGTGAATAGTTAATTTTCAAAACTTTCCCTGGTTAGTAGTACAAGTTGGCCTAATAATACCAACATTGGTATCAGCTGCATCTAAAATATTTTAAAATCACTCAAAATGCCTCCTTTCTTTTTAAGGAGCAGTGTGCAGGATTGTGGCCAAAATTGATACAACAATCAATTTCAAAATATTTTGCTGTTTTTATCTTCCAAAAGTTGTTTTATTTCTCACTTTGTCATGATGAATTTCTGAACAATAATGAGGCCTTGACAATGAAACAACACAAACACTTGAAATGACAACATAAACACTATTTGTGGGCTGCAACTTAGCCTTTCAAATGCAAATTATTCTAGCTGGACTACAACTGTCTGTGTTATCAGTGTTTAAAATGAACATGATTCCTTCATGTCAGGTGACTTGTCAAGGTAATTGTAGGATTATTTTGAATATTTCTTACAAAACAGCTCCTTTAAATCAAACCTTTAGAAAATACCTTAATTTCCAGAGATTATAAGATGCCATTGCATTTATGTCTCAATGCTTTCTGGGTAAAAAGTGACATCATCTGGTTGCTATTGATGGTCTCTATGGACAGTAACAGCTTGATTGCTACACCTTGAATGGACCTTGATTAGATGCTACCAGGTGATGTCATTTATTTTACAACAACGGCATCTTATGGAAGAAGTCTCACTAGCCAGGGATCATTCCCATTACATTCAATTTAATTATTAGAAATGCTTATAGCTTCACAGAGATAGGTTGTGAAACAAAGAGGTGTGACCTGAAGGTGCTTTTAAATGTCCTTGGAGACTGATGTATCGTTAGCCTGGTTCTCACAGACCCTTCGTGCTTCGTGCATCTTCGTTCAACTTCATGAGCTCGCAAGAGGGTCTGGGCGCGGCTTGTTGAGCCCGAAGTCTTTGTTTACCCCATACTAGGTATGACATAGCAAGTAGTACGTGACAGACACATTGAATTTTCCAATCAGGTTCAAGATTTTTTTTTAATACAACCCCCGCCCTGTCACAGCAGAAAACAGCTAGCTATACATGCCCAAATTAAGTTCCAGAAGGAACATTAAGATTAAAAAAAAAAAAAACTCTTTACTTCTCACTCTCTCGTGACCTACCCTAGTGTTCACTGGTTGACAACTCAAAACAACAAGACTGATATAACACCAGATTGATAGAAAAATAGATAAAAGTCACATAATTCTCAAAGAACTCACAGATTAAATGCACTGTATGATTGATGAACAGATTTGATAATATATAATACAGTAATTTTGTCCCAGTAATGATTGGAGTGATGTAGGCTTAACTTTAAGTGGTGAAACCTACAGGAGGCGTGAATAAACTGAATCATCATTCTCTCAACAGGAAAATGTGCCCCCCCAGCAATTCCACCCGAACCTAAGATAGGTAAGCTAAATAACCATTTCATAACAATAATATTGCTGCAAAAAAATGGTCAACTTCAAATTGTGCTTGTACTGTAAGTCTGTCTTCACATCTTCGTCACATCGTAGAAAGAATGGTGTAATCAACCAACTGATGTAGGCCTATGATCAAAGTAAAATAATTGCTAAACTCCTTATACCAAAGATTTGTTACCTACCAACCAAAGATTTTTTTTTTTGTGATTGAATGTGAGCATTGTTAAATGTGTAGCGTAACATTACATGTCAAATATTTGTTACCTGCCTACAAACCAAAGATTCGCCATTTTGTCAGCGAATGTGAACATTGTTAAATGTGTCACATTAGATGTTGAAGTGGTGCTGAGGTAGCCTAGACTCTAGACGTACCCCTAGCGGTAGCAAATATGAATTTGCACAGAGGATACGTCTAGAGGCCACTGATAGAAACCCGTTGTATCCTTCCTCTGGCGGCGGATAACCAATCACAGCGCGGTATGTGTACAGGAAATCGTAAGGCGGGCTTTGTACGATGACGACAGCCCTGCTCAAACCAGAGCGGAATCGTCTTTGGCTTTAGTTTTGGACGAATTGCACTTGTCATTTTCTTTGAAAGTGAAACAAGAAAGTGCACTGAAGTTTTTCGTTCTGAAAAAGATGTTTTTGCCGTGTTACCGACGGGCTACGGGAAAAGTTTGATATACCAGCTGGTACCACTGGCCGGAACGCTAGCCTAATACGTGGAGAGGCAGTTTGAAAGACAATGCAATCACCCGCCCCTCCATTGAGGTACAGTCTATCAGTGGTCTTCAGACTATACATTCTTATGATATAGTCTGGCGTGTCAGGCTAGTGCTGAGGAACCAACCATTATAACCTGCAGATTTTACCCCAACCCCGGCTGTGCAAGCTTTCTAGCTCAGTGCACTGGCCCATACACATGTATATATGGGGTCACATGTATGTTCCCACAGCTCTATGTTCCCAAAGCCCAATGTTCCCACATTTGTTAGGAATTTTTATTTTTCACAGAATTTTTGGAAATTAGGCCCCATGTTCCCATAGCCCAGGGGTGGCCAACCAGTCGAAGACCAAGAGCCACATATCTGACTATGTTACAGCAAAGAGCCACATCTGCACACGGAAGCATGAACTTGTTTCAACTAATACATTACCCATCCTTCTGACACTCACACACACACACACACACACACACACACACACACACACACACACACCTCTGGCATTGAGATGAATCGTAAAAGTCACACACCAACATGATAACAGAAACGTACCCCTAAAATAGTAAGCCCACAGGCCAGCAACATCATACACATGGGCACACACCCCCAACCATCTCTTCCTCTCACACACACACCTCTGCCAGACAGATTAATGGTAAATGTCACAAACCAATATGATAAGAGAAATGTACCCCAATAGTAAGATCGCAAGTTCAATTCGAAATTCAGTCCCTTTTGGAAAATCCTGGTCAAGGTAAGGATGGAGTGAGCTGTAGTGACGCTGAAATTTTGAAGCCTTGAAATGCACCAATGATGATGTATAAGGCAGAATGGCACTAAAACACAAACTTGGACATGAATGTAAGAGCCGCATGACTCCGGGAAAAAAGCCGCATGCGGCTCCCGAGCCTCGGGTTGGCCACCCCTGCCATAGCACTATGTTCCCACAAACCTATGTTCCCACATTCCTTAGGAAATTTGTGAAATTGGGCCCTATGTTCCTGCAGCCCCATGCTCTCACATTACAAAGATTTTATTAAAAATGAGCCCTATTTTTCCACAGCAATATGTTCCAATAAGGGCATGTTCACACTAACACAGGTAATATTTATCCAGTTAGCCCTTCCGTTCACATAAGAATCGAGGATTCTGAAAACGGTTTCAAAAACAATTGCAGAGGTCAATTTCAAAAATGGATGAATACAAAAAAGTTGTGAAATGTGGATGCAAAACATTCTGAAAACAAGATTGTTTTTATTGTGAATATGAATCTAGGCAGCACAGCATAAAAGCACATTAACCCTTACCCTAAACCTAACCCCAATACCTGGAAGGCACCATTGAGGGCAAATAATACCAAAGACCGAATCTTACTTAAACTTAAAATAGGGGGTCTACCAGGCAGGGGTAGAAATGTGGGATTATAGCACCTGACTTTGAAGAAGGAAAGAAAAACAAACTCTTAGAAATGTGAGAATATAGGGCTGTGGGAACATAGAGCTGTGGGAACTTAGGGCTGTGGGAACATAAACACGCTCCTGTGCTATATATGATCTTTTTATTTCAGTGCTCCTACCCAGCGAACACATAGGCCTACCATGTGGAGATGTTACCTGAAAGTTGTCATTTACAGTAGTCACAGGCAGCGATGTTATATTTTAGATCTAGGTGTTGCCAGTAGATGAATGTCAGAGCAAAATTATGTAATTTACAGGATTCTGTTAGTTGTTATCATGAGTTACAACCAACAACCTTTTATTATTACATTTTATTAAGAGGGCATGGGGTTAGCAAGGACTGTGATTACCCTCATAGTGTAATTTCCAAGCTACAGACATTTGCGTCTTTCTGATCAGTGGTTAGCATAGCAAAAATGCATGCCATTGAGTTCCTGCTCATGGAGATTGACACCACTGATTGTAGGCAATATGGCTTTCTATCAATCTACATTTTCTAGCTTAGTGTCAGCTATTATCTAAATGTCACTGGTTTAAGTGACAAAGGTTGTGAAAAAAAAACATCCAGGTATTTATCTTTTCCGTCATAAGGCTTAAGTTCACAGTACACCCTAATTAGCTATCTATTATAATGTTACAAACTGTCAAAGCAACCTGTTTAATAATGTTATGCAGGTAAGTGCATTTGTCTATTGACTTGTCTCTCTGGTAATGTTGACTTCCTTCAGGTAACAAGTAACTGGTTTCTTTTGTGATGACGCGTTTTCCAGTAAATCAAAAGAGGACTACAAGCCGTTCAATCGAATATTGCAGACAGTGCGCTTTGCATTCAGGAGTCAATAGAGTCTGAAAGGGACATAAATATAACACTGAAAGTGAAATCCTGAAGAATCAAACACAGAGGTCACTAGAATACCTTTGAGAGACACCCCCCCCCCCCTTTTTTTTCTACACGTGTTTCAATTTTCTTTTCTGATATATCCATAGTAGGCTATCCCTTTTTAGGTCTTCTGAGTTAGCCACAAGCTAATTAAAATCAGCAGTAAAATAAGCTGTGCAGTTCAGGGTGGAAGTCAGTCAAATATATCTTTAACTGTAACATTTAGAAATAGTTTCTTCTTGAATATAATTATAAATATGATTTATTGTTTTCATAGGTCACCTGACACCATATCTTGGCAAATTGGGTCTTTTGGAATATTATCCAAATAAACTCACTCTCAAATCTTTACTGGAGATAAGGAGTGAAACAGTGTCTGACAAAGATGTGGAGTCTCTCAAAGAAGTACCTTTGGCTTTCCTCAGAAAACTACTTATGATGAATGCAAAATGCAGGGATGTGATGGAAGATGGTGGAACTGATGGCAGGGATGAAGATGATGATGAAGTCAATCCTATGGATCTGGTCACTGCTCTCTACCTTTGTGCTGACAGCTTTTTGCAACAGGAAATGTCCATTAAGATGTCAATGTGTCAGTTTGCCGTTCCTTTCCTGCTACCTCAACCTGATAGCAATCAATGCACACTCATGCTATGGGCTCTAAGGAATATTCACAAAGAGTGGCGTCCTCATGATCTCACACACACCAAAGGCTATGTAGAAGACAGTGTTGTCCATGCAAAGATACCACTTATCAGCATTGTTCGTCTGAAGGGCTGTAGCTTCTCCAAATCCCAACTAATCAATCATATCCTGAGTAATGCACAACAAAGCAGGCATTTTTTTACTCACAGAGAGATGAATGGGGGGAATGTCCCAAAGAAGATTTCAAATGGCCTGGTGGAGATTGTCTGGAGTCTTCCATGTGGCCAGAGTAACATTGATGTGTTTCCTGAACCTGTGGCAATAGCTAACATGAGGGGAGATATAATTGCCAATGAAAAGCAATTCAGTTTCCTAATGCAGGTGTCTGCTGCCGTTTTTGTGTTACTGGACACAGTGACAGAAGAGGTAGGACTGGATTTTGAGAAGCTTCTGGGCGTAGACAAGTCCAAACTGTACTTGGTGGTCAATTGCAAAAAGAATGTTTCTGATTTGCTGAAACTCCAGAAAAACCATGTACTAATGCGCAAACAGAATATCAACACAGCAAAGTTCTCCAGCCAGATCATTGATGCAATAAAGGTAGCTTTGAAAGAGTGCAAAAACGAAATCAATATTGAGAAGATGTCAGACACTGCAAATCAATTGGGAATCAATGTGGATGAAAACAAAGGATTCAGCTCATCAGCAAAGGATGCAGCTGATAATATAGTGGATGGCATTGGGGTTCGTCAAATACCAGACTACAAGAAAAAACAGTTGCCTCTTCAAGGTAAATACTTGAAAGAATTAGCACAGATTGAGATAGAGGAATGTAGACTACGAGGCGCAGGCAACCAAAAGCTGGAGAAATACAAAGCTGAACTTCAGCAGAAAAAACACAAACTAAGAGAAGAACAGGGCAATACCCAGACATCAAAAACAATGGAGCAGTTCATTAAAGCATTGTCTACCAAAGACAAAGAAGAGAGAGCTTTCTTTCTCAAATGGTTGTCACTTAAATTGGACAGGAAATCACGTAAGCTCCTGCAGGAACTCCATAGAAAAAAACGAATTGTGCCAAGAGAAGGACAACAAATCAATCACAGAGCAGGATCAGCAGCTTGTGGACCACTCTTTGGGCATTGAGCATTACATGAGAGAAATGGGACAGATATATGAATCCAAGCAATCAGATTACACAAGAGATCTCCCCTCAGTAGCTGCTGAACTTCTACACAGTGGATACCCTATCGAGCTTCTTGATGGAGATGCATCTACCATACCAGAAAAATGGGTGTCTGAGGTTCTCATGGAGTTACACAGAAAAGTAGGGAGCAGTCGACTGTTGGTTGTGTCTGTTTTGGGTGTGCAGAGCACAGGGAAGTCCACTCTCCTCAACACCATGTTTGGAGTTCAGTTTCCTGTTAGCAGTGGCCGCTGCACCCGAGGAGCCTACATGCTCTTCCTCTCGGTTGCGAATGATGTCAGAGAAAAACTGAACTGTGACTTTCTTCTTCTCATTGATACTGAAGGCCTGAAGGCACCTGAACTTGCCAGTCTTGACTGTAGTTATGAACATGACAATCAACTTGCAACTCTTGTGATAGGTCTCAGTGATGTGACCATCATAAATATTGCCATGGAGAATTCAACGGAGATGAAGGATGTCCTGCAAATTGCAGTTCATGCATTTTTGAGGATGACACAACTTGGAAAGAAGCCGGTATGTCACTTTGTGCACCAAAACGTTTCAGGAGTATCTGCACACAGCAAGCTGATGACAGACCGGAAACATCTTTTAGAACAGTTAGATGAAATGACACTGATTGCAGCTGGCATGGAGAACCAGTTCGAAGTGAAGAAGTTTACTGATGTCTTGGATTATGATGTGAAAAAGAACAACTGGTACATACCAGGCTTATGGCATGGAACAACCCCAATGGCTCCTGTTAATTCAGGATACAGTGAAGCTGTGCTGGAGTTTAAAAGTAGTCTACTTAAACAGAACCAAACTGAAAATTTGTCTGAGATTCCAGACTTTCTGAAATGGTTGAGTAGTCTGTGGAAAGCAGTGAAGCATGAGAACTTCATCTTCAGCTTCAGAAACACTCTTGTTGCCTTTGCTTATGACAACCTTTGCAAAGAATTCTCAGGTTGGGAATGGTCTTTCAGGAAGTGTATCCACACATGGGTGAACAATGCAGAGACACATATCAAATACTGAAACCAGCAGAGTAGTGAATCTGTCTGAAGATTTGGAATTAGATGCTTTTAAAATTATTGAAGATAAGAAGGCTGAGATGAATGAGAAGTTGAAGGAGTATTATAAACGGAGAGATAAGTATGTCAATCTAGTGGAGAGATACAGGGCTGAGTTCCAATTTAGTATCAAAGGCCTTCACCAAGAAATTACCAAATTTGTTGAAAATAAACTGCAGTCTGCTGTATGTCTGAAAAGGGACATAGAGCGTGTTGAACACATTCAAAAACAGTACACAGATCTAATTGAAAAAGGGGTCAGGGAACTCTTGACAACCTGCAGGAAATCTAACAAAGGCAAAGAGCTATCAGACAGTGACTTGGAGGAAGAATTTACAAAAATGTGGAAAGAGGTTGCAGTTGATGTCTCTCCTTTGAAAGAGAAGGACATTGCCTCTTCTGTCATGAAGCAACTACGAGCAAATCTGTCACACCGCAATGTGCAGAAAGAGCTAGCAAAGATCGGGGATCTCGCAAAAAGTGGAGATGAGAATTTCAAGGTGAAAAGTGCTCATATCAATGTTTGGAAGAGGTTGAAAATAAATGTGAATGTTTTCATCAAGAGCAATTTTAAATCAAACATCCAAGGTGCCACAGACAACATCATTGAAAGCTGTATGCAATTCATTGAAGCAATTCAACGTACCAATAAAGATTACCAAGATATTTTCAGCAAAGAGCTTCTTGAGAAAATTGATGAAAACCTTAACTTGAAACCTGAACTGAAAAAGGTCAACAGTACTTTTGAAACTGATTTGAAAGTACACATTTGCAGCATTGCAGCCAAAAGGTTCTTGGAGATGCACAGAAATTTCTTGTCAGATAAAAGTCCTCTTAAGCATTTGGAAAAGACCAAGCAGCAGTACCTATCTGATTTCATTGAATCCTACAAACAAACAGATCAGTGTCACCGAAAGGCTGAGGATTTTACTAAGCTGTGCATTAAACCTGCAATCAAAGAGTATATCAACAGGTCACTTGGTATTGAGATTATTGATGGGATTTTGTCAAGCAGCCATTCTTCCCAGTACAGCTCACGGTCATACTTCCAGTACTCAATTTTGTCAGAGCTGTTGGAGAGGGATGATTTTGAAAGCTATGTGCGATACATCTTGAGATACGAACTCTTTGTGAAGGATTGGATTTACAATCAACTTGTGGATTGGCTGCACAAAGACAAGGGTTTGGTTAAGTTGAGACTTGACATTCTAAAAACAATCATTGGAAAAGTTAAAAAAACGATTGAAGATGTTCAGAGTGTTGTCTGTCACTCTAATGGTCGTGAGAGTGCAGCAGTTTTTGTTCAAGAGTTGTGCCATGCTCTCAGCAAATATGTCTCACTTAACGTGAATGCAGTCAGAGGGGTTCTCTTCCAGATGTCTTGTAAACGCGCTCCATTCATTACAAATCTCTTACTGTCCTTGGATGACCTAAGAAAGCAACTGGACAAAGAATTTGTTGAGTCAATCAACATAAAAGATACACTAAGGATTCTTACAGTCAAACCACAGGATGAGATTTTCAAGAGATTATTTGGTTGTGGTGAGCAGTGCCCCTTCTGCAAGATACCGTGTGAGGCCGGAGGGAAAGCTCACACCCAACACCATGCCACTGTGCATCGCCCACAAGGTATTGGGGGCTTTTGGTATGAAGACACTCGAACTCTTAGTGAGGCCCTTTGTACTACCTGTGTTTACAGCGATCTGGGCTTTCAGAACGCTGACACAGACTTTGAGTTCAAGCCCTACAGCCGTTACCGTGACTACTACACAAACTGGAGCATTGCTCCAGACCCATCGGTGGAAGCATCTGACTACTGGAAATATGTGCTGGTGAGATACAATGACAAGTTCGCTGAAGTTTGGGATTGTAATCCAGCTGTCTGTCCTGAAGAATGGCAGAGTATTACTAAAGAACAAGCTTTGGAAGGCTTAAAGGCAGCGTTCAATGTGAAGTAGTAAACCTTAACAGACCGATTATACTGACAAGATCCAAAGCCATGGAAATCCCACAAATTAAGCACACGTCCATTGTTACAGAGAGAAACAGTCCAAGCACTACTGATGCCACTCACCACAATCCTCAGTTGAGCCACTAATATGCCTTCCCTCATACACACTACACACAACACTGGCATCCACAATAAGGCATTGTTTTCTAATAAAATGTTCTACAGTATGTAGTTCTTTTTTTTGTTTCTAAACCTATATTGCCTTTCAACATAACCCAGTACTAATCATACCCCAGTTGTCTTTACCCTTGAACCTTGAAACATCCCAAACCTTCCTATCCACACTAGTCTTCCTGTCATCCACCATTCCCTCTTGACACCCATGGAATCTCCACATCACTGCGAAGCTCCCATGGACTCTCATTTGTGTCAGCAGCCCCTGAAGCGCCCCCCTGTCGTGAACATGCAGCCATGATTCTCTCACCTTCTGCAAACTACACCACAGATACTGACACAGTGCAAATATTGCTATCATCGAAAAAGTATACTCTTTTGTCTTTTTGATTACAAGATAAAGTTTTAGACTTTAAAATCATTTTTCAAGCAAGATTTTTTATTCTATTCCAACTTGTCAGTTATGTATACATTGGTTTGATTGGTTTGAGTTGATATTATGTTGATTTTAGTTCTTTTAAAATGGGGTCATGTAAATGTATAGAGAATTACAGTAGGCTATAGGGAAAATAATGTGTAAATAAAGTGAAGCCTGCTAAATGATAAATAATATTAAATTACATTTATGGACCTGTAATGAACCTATAGATTATCTGGTTATGGGAATGGTTGTTTATCTGTGTTGGCTATTTTTATTAATTTTTTTTTTAGATATATAAACACTTTATATTCAAACACTTTGGAATTTTTTCTTCAGTATAATTACACACAATCTCACAATCTGATCCCTGAATGTGATTTTGTCTTTAGAAAGTCTATTCTTGGTTACATTTAAGCCTTTGTATACTAACTAGAACTATGGCCATTCTATCTTAATCTAAAAATCTCACAATGACCATACCACTGCAAATTCTGCAAGGTGATTATTCTCATGAGTACTGCTACTGTACAGTTATTAGTGTATCAAGTTAAAAGCGCTGGTGCTCCCACAAAGAGATTCACGAAAATACCACTTTAAAGGAATTATGCAGAGTGAATCAACTTGTCACTTGCCGACTCTAAAGGCTTGCTACCTTGGCATGTAAGAAAGTGTTTGACAACTTAGAAGACACACAGGGAATCATAGTGCACAGCTTCCAGTTCTTAGGCAGTAGCTTGCTACTTAAAGGAATTATCCAGCGTGTATCAACTCAAAGCCCGATTGTTTCATCTTGCTAAGAGATGTCAATACCTAAGGTGATGAATGAATTTTGTGCAATGCAGACTGAAATGGTGAAACAGCAGTTAATGGGAAAAGATGCAGGCATATGATAATGAAACCTAATAATTTTCATATGCTGGCATATCTGTTACCGTTGGCTGTTTGGTCTGCCTTGCATGAACCTAAGATTGTTTAATTTGTTTTATTAAATAATATACAAGAAAAAACTATACTAAATTGTTAATTTGTTTCAGCTGGTAGTGGTGTCCTTCCGTAACCAGTGGGGTTTAAGCCCCTTGATCAAAGACACTTCCATGGGGTTATGAAGAGCGGAGGCTTGAACCTACAACGCTCTGGTGACAGGGTCTGCAAAATCTTTCTACTGTATCTGCTATGAGATCAGGTTGTCTCTTTAGCTTGTTAGCTTGCGTGCCCCAATGCAGTATGGCAAAGGCAGCCTCCCTCTCCCCCAGACATATGCACTCCGGCTGCGCTAACTCCCCACTCTACAGCCCCCTCTGCTGGAGCCCCCTGGAGCTCCATATGGCTCTGCTGCTGCTGCTGCCACTGCATCCTCCAGGAGGCCTGAGTCCTACTGGGAGCACCTGCTGAGAGGAGACCGCATTAGATTGGACCGCATTAGAGCGGAGGATAAGAGACACATCTCCGCTATTGTTCAGAACTTTTTTTCTTGGCTTTCACTTTTCTCTCACTCTTGTTCTTATACCATTATTTATGTTTTACTTGATGATGACTTCTTTTTAACTGCTATTGATACATTTGGTTTACAATGGGGAAAAAATACAATTCATTGCTCTACACTTCATATACTGTATCTCTCTTCTTATATACATATAAACATAATTGTTTTATGTTTAGCATGTCAGTTACTTTTAAGTAGTATGTATTATGTTGCGTGTTGCAGGATGTTGCACATCAAAGCACATAGGCCTATGTCTGAAATTTACGGTAGTGTGGTTTGCCATGCATTCATACTGTCTGTTTTATTTTAAAAATCAGGTTCTATCTGTGCTGTCTCTCCATGTGTTCTTCCAAACTGTGTTTACAAAACTTGGAATAAAAATAAAGTTAGTAGGGGAAATTCCGAGAAACTGCACGACCTGGAAAAACTGGTTTTCCAACCTCACGTCCTAAAGCGCACTGAAATTGAAAGTATTTGCCAGGATCTACAGACACCATTTTGTAACCAGCCTGTGAACATGATCTTTCTTGAGTTCATATTTTGACAGTGGTAGGAAAGAAGCTTGCGTAATGAAGACCACCAGCTCACACCCTTTATATATCGCTGCGTGTAAGTTAATATTTTGCTTTACCTTAAAACAGTACACCTGTAGTCAACAACAAAACTAGCCTATAAGCCAGTTTCAATGCATTGACCTATAAGTAATAGACAAAATCTGATGAAAAATATTTTAATGTGTCCTTTTTTTAGCTCATGAATGGAAACAGATATACAGAAAGACTATTTTGTTCCATATGGAAGCTATTTTTATTATAAACATAGAACTGCAACAGATAATGAATAACACTATATATAATCTGGTATGGCATGGGCTCATTCACACACCGTAACATAATAAGGGACAAGACAACGGACATACTACATAAACATAATTTATTGTATAAGAATATAATCAAAACCAGGTACCAAAATCAATGTTAAACTAAATGTCTAGGGTATATTGAATGCAGTGTTGTGCATGAATGGATGTAGTGAGTGTCTAGTAGGTCAGTATAAGAATGTTAGCTGTAAAGAAAGATCAAAGTTAATGTGAGCGATATGAGAAAGATAAAGAGAGTGCCTGTGAGAGAAGTAAGTCAAATAGTGCCTGCATGAAAGAAAAGAGTGCCTAACTGAAAGAGAGAGAGAAACCTTTTATAACCCAACCCCCTGAGTGCAGGTGAAAACTATAGAGCAATTAAGCTCACCCAACCGCCTAGGCCAAGCACTACCCATGCACTTGACCCAAAGGGGTCATGGTTTCACTCAGGTGGGCGTCACAAATCTGATTCTGAATGGCACTCATGCCTTCCCGAGTTTTTGGGAGCGCCCTGTCCTTCTTTGTGTGTGTGTGTGTGTGTGTGTGTGTGTGTGTGTGTGTGTGAAAGAGAGAGAGGGAGCGAGTGAGAGCATGCATGCAAGTTTATGTGTGTAGGAGGGACAAGAGGGCCAACAACAGCCTGAGACAGTGGGACAACCCCACTAAATGTTTAATGAAAAAATAAATGTTTACTGATAATTGTACATGATCAAAAACATGTAGACAAAGTCATATATGGATTCACTACCCTTATGATTTATATATTGTGAAAAGCAGGTGTAAAAACATATGTACATTGATTACTGAATTAGAAGAATAGATACTAGGATTTCTGCAGAAGTTGAAGTATCAACTCAAGCTTGTTACTCAAGTAAAAGTGTAAAAGTACTGATTTCAAAACTACTTAAAGTATAAAAGTAAAGGTACTAGGGATGCAACGGTAGGCAGTTTGCCCACAGCGGTATACATTACGGTTTTGGGGGCACGGTTTCTGCATTTTCCAACAAAAAGGCCTTATAAAATTTTTTTTTAATGGCTAGATATAGGTCAACATGTATGTCTACATTTCATTATCAACCAACAGTCTATCTTTCAGGCTATCTACCATTTTGATTCAGACTTCTTTCATTGATAAAATTTAGTAATTCTGCTCCCTACTGTTGCACACTAGAGGGATAGACAAAATAAAATAAAACCAACAATTAGACCCTCATTATTAATGTTCTTGAAATATGATGAAATGTCCTGAGCCAGTAAATATCCTCTAGTAAGCCTATTTTATTATTTGCTCATTTGCAAAATAATTGATCCAACATAGTTTCACTTCAGGAAATGTATTGTCAGAAAACATGTCATTGACAAATGCTGCTGGTAAGCAACAGTGAGAGTGAGAGCCCTTTTATCCCTGCTGCACTAGAGGGAAACAGGCTATGACTGAACATGCTAAGACTGAACGATCGCAAGTGTAGCCGGTGGTGGTCCGCACTGCACACAGGTCTCGACCCGCCACCCCACAAGCCACAAACTCTCGGCGTAGGAGTTTGGCGCTCTAACCACTGAGCCAAAAGCCTGAGCCGTTAGAAGGGCCCAATTGGGCTGTAAGGATTTACACATACTGCCGCCAAGGTAGCCAAGCTAGCTGCCATCCATTACACTCAGCCCCAAATCCTCACTCCCATCCGGGTCACAGCACCAATGTAGCTGGTCGCGGTCCGCACCGCACACAGGCTTCGAAGCCGTCACCCCGCAAATCACAAACTCTCTGCGTAGGAGTCGGGCGCTGTAACCACTGAGGCAAACGCCAGAGCTTCTAATTCAGCCGTTAGAAGCACCAAAGGAATTGTCTTTTGAGGATTGACACGTACTGCCGCCAAGCTAGCTGGCATCCGTTACACAAGCATGCTGAATAGAATAACAGTAACAAGGATATTCTTCAAATTTAAGAAGTAGAAAGTACAGATAGTTGCGAAAAATTTAGATTTTTAAGAGTAGAAAGAGTAGAAAAGAGTAAAAAGTCAGCTGAAAAATGATTACTCCATCTACAGTACGACATATATACCCAAAGAAGTAAGATGACAAAGTCCAGCTTAACAGGGCCTCCTAAGAAAGACAAATTGGGTATCAATGCAAAGCAGCGACAATTTTTAGAGCATACCTTTATATTCTATAGGTGGGAAACCCGACATGTTATGGCTTGTCGGTTTGAAATGCTTCTAAATCACAGGGTCTTTGGTTTTCAGCTCTATCCCAGTGATTTTGGAGAGTATTCCACTGATCCTATAACCTCACTCACGTCAGATACATCTGATATCGCTTGATAAGAAAATTGGGTAACACTTTACTTGAAGGTACCTTCATAAGCATGACATGACATGACACTGTCATATCTATGACATTATCATGTCATGAACCTGTCATAAATATTATTAACAGGTCATAAAATGTTTATGACCACTGTCATGAAGTTTCAATTACACCTTGTCATGACAACTTGACATTGTCTGGGTTGTCTTCATTATGACATCTTGACATAACCAAAGTGACATTACCAGAAGTTGTCTTAGTTATGACAAGTTGACATTATTTTTTTTGCGATGTCTTTGTCATGACAACTTGACATAAAATTTTTGTATTCATGGTGCATTATTAAGATTGCTTGGTCAGATAGTCCGGTGAGAGGGTGTACTGGTTGTCCTGACACCATTATGCCACCTTCAGTGGAAACGTTACATTTGTCAGTAAGCTGTCATGAGGGATAGACTGGCTGTCATGACACAGTTGTGACAGTGTAATGAATACATCCAGGTACAAGTCCAGTGCCATTAAGGTGTCATGACAGTATTTCTATCTCTCATGAAGTGTCAGTGACAACTCAAATTGGTACCACTTTACTTGAGGTCCAATGATGTACTCATTACACTGTCACAATTGTGTCATGACAGCCAGTCTATCCTTCATGATACCTTACTGGCAAATGTAATGTTTCCACTGAAGGTCTAACAATGTGTTCATTATGACCTCAAGTAAAGTGGCACTAATTTGAGTTGTCACTGACACTTCATGAGAGATAGAAATACTGTCATGACACCTTTATGACATTGGACTTTACTTGAGGTCCAATGATGTATTCATTACACTGTCACAACAGTGTCATGACCGCCAGTCTATCCTTCATGACAGATTACTGACAAATGTAACGTTCATCCTGATTAATGTCAAGTTGTCATAACAAAGACATCGCAAAAAAAAAAGTCAACTTGTCATAACTAAGACAACTTCTGGTAATGTCACTTTGGTTATGTCAAGATGTCATAATGAAGACAAACCAGACAATGTCAAGTTGTCACAACAAGGTGTAATTGAAACTTCATGACAGTGGTCATAAACATTTTATGACATGTTAATAATATTTATGACAGGTTCAGGACATGATAATGTCATAGATATGACAGTGTCATGTCATGCTTATGAAGGTACCTTCAAGTAAAGTGTTACCGAAAATTGTTTCAAAAGACCAATTGCATCCTGATAGCATCCCGTGATCCCACGCGATTTCTAGTTTTTCAACTGTTCCAAACAAACATAAACCATAATTGTTTGCGTGATTCTGTAATCACTTGGCAAAACCACAAAACATTACTCTTAATAATTCTATAAAAGACTATTTTGTTCATTAAAGTGTATTTAAAGCAGACAAAAATTATGATGAAACCTGCTAGAAGATACAGTATTTAGCATATAATTTATGTTAATCAAACATGTGGGGGTTTACAGTGTACCATGGAAAGGATCCATCGCTAATATCATTACATCCTATTCTGACTCAGGCACAACTTTGAGATTGATCAATATGAGTCAGCATCAATAGAGAAAGATGGCTGAGAGGACGACATCAGTCGAGAATGAGGATGGCATTACAACTGCCAACGATAGGATCTACAGCAACTTAGCCAAAGCCTCCATTCAAGGGAATCTTTTAACATCACATGAAAGTAAAGAAGCTTTCAGGGGGGACAGAGAGAGAAACTGGGAAACGCAGTCTGTAAATGAATCTGTCAGCACAAGGTCAGTATGACAGATTAGCATCACAGCACACTGTAAAATGAGTACAGTTACTCATATCATATCATACTCTACGTGTGATTTATGATGTTGCAGAAGCTCTATTGATGAGAGATGGCGATCTCCAGTGCCCAGTGTGATGTCCATGGAGAGTGATCAGTCAATGACTCGTCCAGTTCAATTTGCAAGAGGCGGTTCAGAGAACTCTAGGTATCTGTTACAAGACAGGATAGCAATGAAGGAACTTGACACTTTTACTTTTTACTTTTAAAATGAATAAAAAATGTTACATGACAGCAGCCATTTAAGCTTTGAGTGGTTACTACATTTTAACCTGTTGCTTTTTGTTGTTTTTTTTTCCTTGTTTGTAGAAGTCAGGTTGAGAGGCCATATTCACCTTTCAACACTTACACGGCGACCTTTGAGCAGACAGACAGCTCCGTTGTCAGCCTTGATAAACATGTCAGGTATGTTGGCATGGCATGCTATCCCTACAATCGTATATGTGTCTCAGACTGCCTGACTGCCCTATCAACTTTCTGGGATCAGAAAGGAAATCTTATTTTAGTTGGTATTTAGTTGGCCCTGTATTGGTTGGCAGGGACACAATTGGTGGTAATGAGAAGGCAGGTGGCGATTTAAAAAAAAAATGGCAGCAGGAGCAATTAAGTTAGTCCTGTCATTATAAATATTTTCACAATTGGTTTTGTGATGTGTACTGTAAATATGTCCTGATAAACACATTATTTTTATATATTTTTGACAATTATTAGAACAATTATTTTTGTTGATGTCAACTCCAACAATGATATTTGCCACCATTGCTGAAATGAGTCTTTTTGAGCAAACTTGCTGTGAAAGACAATCTTTGTGCTTAAATTTGTGGGTTAAATTCTTTACTTCATCTGGTTATAGAGGATGTGGAGGTGTGCCCTGTTCAGTCTGCCCTAAGACAGCGTTTAAGTCCTGTATGACCTGCATTGCCTCCTACTGTGAGTCCCACGTGAGGCAGCACTACACAGCCCCAGCACTGCAGAGGCACAGGCTGGTGAATGCTACCACAGAGGTGGACCAGACAGTCTGTCTACAGCACAACAGAGAGCTGGAGTTATTCTGCAAGACAGATCACACTGCAGTCTGTGTGCTGTGTGTGGTCCGAGAACATGCTGGACATGAAATTACAGAAAAGGAGGTAAATATATTAAAATTTATTTTAGTAAATATACGGTGCAACATCTATCTATTAATGCAAGGAATGTCTGTGTGTCTCTGTGTGTGCTCCATGCATAACACTTGAACCGTTCATCCAAGAAATACATTAACCTGGGCCGTTTCAAGGTACTTAGGGGGCCCCAAGCAAATAGGGTATGGGGGCCCTTCACCTCCCATAAATTCCTTTGTAAACCACATTGTTATAATCTTCAAGCAACTTTTATTAATATACATTTGTGTTGAACTTTTTGCAATTGTCTAACTCTGTCATATTTAATTGAATGAACGTCACCAACTAAACTACTAAAATGATTAAACAGTTATTCTTGAGAGCCCCTTTCAGCCTGGGGCCCCAGGCAATTGCCTGGTTTGCCTGTCCTGTTGCGACGGCCCTGTTAACCTGTGCAGTTAATGAGTATGTGCAGTAATTGAGCATCTAATCTCTATTGCCGACAGATAGTATAGAATAATATATGGATGTAGAATATATCTATATATATTTTATATATAAAAATAGTGTTTACACATGCAATTTACAGTTTGATCACCCAGCTTTCATTCAATGCAACAGCAAAACACACAGGTAGCAAACATACAACAAAAATCTATGTTGGAAAAATTTACATTTATCTGTTTCAAAGCAGATTGCTATTTCAACTCTCAATACTTATTTGGGTCAGCTTTGCCCTTTGAAAAAAGTCTCCATGCAGACGACTGCACTGGATATACACTGTATGTCACCATCTCTGATTCACCTGCATACATGTAGGCCTAAATGGACAACACATTTCTGGGAAAACATTGTTTACACAGGCAATCTACTAGTGAATACATAATGAAAGAAAATCTGTTTATTATTATTCTACATTCTTCTAGAGCCTTCAATCAAGTAAAATGCAAATGACTGCTCAAAGAGGTAAGATTCTTTAGCAGTAATTTTCGCTTTAAATTGTAATTAGTTAGCCTAACAGGTATTTGTATTAATAGTGATATTCATGGTGTGGTAAATATTTAGTCTATAAAGCATCATTGTCTCTTAATGATTGACATAAGTGGCAAAACAATTCAAAATATTTAGCTAATGGTTATGACTATTATGATAACTGTCATACACCAATCTTGTGTTAATTGCGTCAAGGCATTAATAAGGCTTGTTGAATGTATTTATAGTGTTGCATGGATTCAGACATTTAAGTGTCACCAAAACGGTTTTCTGTGTCTCAAAATGTCTCATGAATCATTTAATCAATTATTGATCAATTATTTTTTTTAATTTTAATTAAATCTCAGCTCCACCTCCTGGACCAATCAAGTTCACCTCAGTAAAACCACACTCTGTGTCCCTGAGCTGGGCACCTCCGAAGGGACTTACTGGACCCCACAGATTTAGAGTGACTTGGAAATGTGAAGAAGACCAGGATAGTGTTGAAGTGTCAAATAACATTTTTACTGTTGAGGAACTTGTCCTTGGAAACAAATATGAATTTACTGTGGCCACAGTCATGGGTGATGGCAGCCAGAGTCCATGTGTCTCTGCAACTACATACACAGGTTGGTTTTCATGCTCTAATAATGTATCTATTCAGCATGACAAAAATAGAAATAAAAATTATTGAATGTTATCTTCAGTAGGCTATTGATTCCAGTTTTGTGTGTGATTTAGTGACTTTTCTGTCTGTTGAACTGAATATCTTTGAACAATTTAGCATATATATATATATATTTTAATCTCAGAGGTCCCCAGACCTGACAATGTGGCTGTCACTGCTGATCTAACATCACTGTCAGTGACATGGAGCAAACCAGCAGGAGTGAAAGAGGTCAAATACCTGCTGACCCTACACAGTAACGGGGAATGCCTACAGACTCTTCACCTGAAATCTCTCCATCATTGCTTTTCTGACCTCCAAATGGGGAAGGAATACACCATCAGTGTCTCCACTGTACTGAAGAACGGGGGTCAGAGCAGCCCTGTCTCTAAAACCATCCAGACAAGTAAAGACCATTTATGTTCCTAAGATTTATTTTTTCTTGTACATTATTTCTGATGTGCAGTAGATGTAATACAATATGACTTTATTGCATGCTCTAATATCTAATTTACTTAAAGCACAAATTTTCACATAAACAAATACCGTGCCTCACAAGAAATCCAATTTACATTTTACAATTTACATTTTGTACATTATCCCTGATGTATTACAATTTTACATATTATTGCAACAGCATTGTGTTGTTATCAGACTGGAAGTTTATACAGCTCTATTTTTTGAAAAAAATAATAATAATAAAAAAAAACCACTTGGGAATTGTAATTGGGAGCCAAGCAAGGAAGTGTTCCAAATTTACCTTTGAACTACAGTAATTAGAAAAAAAGTACAGTATATGCCCGATCAGTGCATTGCGCACTGTGCCTGGACTGTCCCCTCTTCCCACTCACTGAATTTTTTTATACTGTATACACTTTTGTTTTTGCGCGTCATTTTGCACATTTGAAACCGAAAGTAAACAATACCTGGTTGCATACTATGCACGAGAAACTGTTATCATTGGAGAATGATGGTACATGAACAGGGGCGTCACTAGAGATGAAGCTTTACTAGGGCACAGGCCTCCACCCTCAACCCCCCCCCCCCCCCAAAAGAAATGTAAACATTATTTAGCCATTGTTCAGACAACTCGGTCTTTGTTGAGTTCCAATAGCCTTGTTATAATGTGTGGTGATTTTGGCCAAGTGTACTCTATAACACCAGATAAAGCGTTTTCTGTTGATCTTACAGTAATATAGAAATTTAACCACCTTATTCTCAAGCAAGTGCGTTATCAATTAATGATACCAATGGATAGATCTGTTTGTGTAGTTTAATTTAATACCTCCATTGTAACAGCCAATATACCCATATAAAGCTTCCGAAAGACAATGAAGCAAAACCAATTCACCCGCGATATGTATTGCAACGCTATTGCATGCGCAATAAGATTAATCAACAAACTTATTTTCGTCTCGAAAAAAATACTGAGGTCTAGACGGAGGCGAATAAGAGGCCAGTGCGGTGCCTTGGTGCGCGTAAATGTAACCACAGAGTATAGAGTATAATACAACATATAAATGTAACATTTATGTAACAAGTATCAGAGGCCGACCTCATTGAACTGAGTTTGTGAGTACAGTTTGCTATGCTTGAGTTGCGCTGTAGCTCTCGATTTCGGGCATTTCAGTTAATGAATAAAAATTATAAAAGACCACCGGAGCTTTCCATTTCTCATTCAACGCATTACAAACCTAGCAACATTAACACCCAGAATTGTACCTCTCCTCATCCATCAGAGGCCCTGTCTCTGTCCTGGTTTCCTGTAATTTTTTTTTTTATATATCAATAGAAATGCACAGCATGTACAGCTACTTTTGTTATAGGAACTTCGTGTATAACTTCACGTTAAAGTAGCCTATACATCGCCGTTTGGCAGACCAAGCCATATGCGCATGCATGACTGTGGAAAGAGTAGGCCTATCTCAGACCAGAGATCATATTTTAATTTAAGACACAGGTGTAACACTTGGAATTACAAACCCATTCTCTTTCACTCAATCTCAATTTGCGTATGTCCGGGTTGTTATTAAATAAAATCATATAGTTTTTTTCTTTTCTTCTATCTTTTTTTTACTAGGGTACTGCTGATTTTTACTTGGGCACGTGCCCTAGTAAAAAAGGCCTAGCTACGCCCCTGTACATGAACTGAATAGCCAACCCTAAAATTGTTGCCATTGACTGATGCATGAAGTTTTAAACTGAAGGCATATCAGTGGTAGGACAAACTACAGATTAACTGCTTGGCTACAGAGGAAAATCTGATGTTCGATTTTGGTGGTTAGCTGACATTAGTCTACAGTAGGCATACTCGCTGATACTGCCATCTATTTAGCCTAACCTAAGATAGGATGGGCTGTTGATATTAAATGCAGCGGTGCAATCCATTGCAATTTTTAAGTTAATAAATTCTGCATAGGTCAATTGTAAGGATTAGCCTACAAAGACATTGGAGCCTTCTTTGTACAGTTAGGCAAACATTTAAAGGGTAATTCAAAGGATGTGGCAAAACATTAGCATGTTTATATTAGGCTATAGATACAGACAGCAAGTCTGACCACGCCCACAAATATACTGTAGCTCCGCTGTGGGGGAATTAGAGAAAAATAGTCCCATCTGGGGGAAAGAGCAGGCTCACACAGTGGGGAAGTCAATGAGATGCTAAGATAGAAGTTACATGGAGCTCCATCTACAAGGACTTGGGCACATTTTTGAGGGCAATGCCTTAACGTAGTAATGATGTTCAGATTGTCCAATGTGAAATCTGAACTTGACACCCCTCCAAACGTGATACTGAGGACAATTTAGTTGGTGTTTCTTAGCTTCATTAGCTTGCTAACTTGCCAACTTCATTCATCACCACAGTAAATGTAGCTAACTTTAGCTTGCTAAACTGAGCTAATCAGACTTGTGATTGAAAGTTGCTTCACTTTTGACAGGAGCAGAGACAGCTCATGACATTTCTGTCAGTGTTACTGGAATAATCAAACCATGGAAAATGTATTTTAGTCTAAACCCAAGCAGGCAAACAGGTCATAATGAGACAAACCTTCTAATATGGACTTTGTTAAATTTTACCAAGCAATCTATTACTGTTAAGCAACTTTCTCTACCTTGTCCATTCACCCTAAAGTTAATTTGGCCTCTGTTTTCCCCCACACTGACTCCACCCTCGCATTTTGGGGACGCTAACCGTACTTGTCGTCTGTATCTATTTAGTGTTGTAACCCATACTTCCTGTTGCTGCATGCAATTTTGTGATCAAGTCAGTATGGCCAAGGAGGCAATTTTCTCAACTCTCGAGCCCATTGATAGAAGTTTGATAGCGCTGGATAGACATTTAGATTAATCCCACCCAGAATTCCCAGGCAATGCTAGCTTTGCCAGACCACAGCCCAATTCTGAATGTGGTCACGCAAGCCAGGCTAATTGTAACCTACAATTGTAATTGTAGGTTAATTGTAACCAACCTTTGAGGATTGTGGAGAGGCACGGTCAGAAGGCATAGAAGCTAGCTAGCGCGATAAAAACACTGTGCTCCCATATAAACTCCAACATTCCCCACACTACTAACTTGCCTCCTAACTTCACGATGAACAATCCGACCCCCTGAAATATTGTTCCCACCACTAACATTGGCCAAGGGATTCGATGTTTGTGCTTGGTGTGGGGCTAAACTCTCACTTTGTCCAGCTGCATCATAACAAGGCAGGGACGCATCTGAAGCGGGATCGCTAAATCACCATCATTTTCTGAAGGCAGGGATCCCCCTTCAGAATCAGGCTCATGGAATATAAAGCTCAACACTTCATTGCAGGTAGACTTTCTCAAAACTTTCGACTTTATTTCTCGAAAATTTTGACTTTTCTCGAAAATTCTGAGTTTATTTCTCAGAGATTAGCTAAATATATATCTCCGAATGGCCCTATTGCTCTTCCGTAGCATAGAGTTGCTACCTTAAGTTCCAGTAAAGTAACATGCTTGACATGCAGGATTGTGTGTGTCCTTGAACAAGTAAGCTGATTTTAATTGATTGCATGGAGTGCTATTTTTGTCATGTTTCATGTTTGTCATGTAAAGTTTCATTTAAATGCAGCATGCTGTATGAATCCATGCCAGCATTAGCACGAGCCTAGCAGTCCGGCTAATTGCAGATGCACATATTGTAAGCTATGCTGCAAAGTTTTCTCTGAGCTCATTTGGTTAGGCTACTGTATGTCTGTTTTTGGTAATTCGAGCCATCATTACTTTATTATGTTGTATGTATGGCTTTACTTAGTCTTTCTAAGCTTAGCACATGTTTAGTGTAGTCGACTGTGTGCCTGTAGGTAGTCGCAGTCACACCATGTGCTGGCCACGTTGCTTAGACATTGCGTTTCACATGCCGTTCCCTTTCCCCACAAGAGGGCGCTAGCTTATATTATGTTGAATATGTGAAGTCAGTATTTAAGTATTTAAGTAAATGTATTGTAGCGTAGTTTGACTCTGATGTACTGGGGCATGATGGGAGTTTTTGCCATTGTTAGATATGGGGAGAAGAACTACTACTTTTATGGTTCTTAGCCTACTAGTATGCATTTAGTTAGTAACAGGTGTTCGTGCCTGTAGATTATGCCTTTGTTAAGTGAGCCATTTATGGGGTTTAGTGTTAAGCCCACCGTGGGCATGAAGTGTAATGGCTGGTTCTAGACTAGGTCATTTTCCCGCTGAATGAATGGTTTGAACTAAAAAGCAAATGTGATAATAAATGGTAGAAAGCCAATGAGATCCAAGCTGGTATTTGATTCTGTCCACGTCACATTGGTGCCAGAAGTGGTCCAGAAGGGAGAGAATGTTCACGCCAACCATAGTGATCGTATCCGAAGATACAGTGACGGATGTGAGAAGAAAAATACCAGCCTTCAGCATCATGGACGATACGCCGACCTGCCGAACACCACAGCGCGCCTCCACGGGAGCGGACGGAGCCAGCGAGCCACGGCGAGTTATGGAGACCGCCAGACCCAACCCGTTTTGGCTGCCCGCCGCCGAGAAGATGCCTGCACTGGAGCCCGCCTACCTGGATGAGCAACCCCTCCCGCTCAGTGGGCAGACCGCGGAAGGACTACTCCACCCCGGCTACGGCAACGCAATGACTCCACCGAAGAGACCGACCACCAAGCTGCCGAGATACAACGGCGAGGCACTGCTGGAAACGTACCTCGTTCAAGTACAGCTGGCGGCCAGTTTCAACGGCTGGTCAAGCGAAGAGACGGGTGTGCAGGTGGCGCTTGCGCTGGAAGGAAGAGCACTCCAAGCGTTGATGGACTTGAGACCGGGCCAACAAGCCTGCTGGCCGGCCATCAAAGAGGTCCTACAGCGCCGGTTCGGTCAGCGGATCTTCAGAGAAGATGCTCGGGAAAAGCTAGCCAATCGTTCCAGAAAGGAGGGGGAAAGCCTGGGTGCGTTCGCCGCTGACCTGAAACTCTACGCGAGAAGAGGGTATGCCACATTCGCCGACGCAGAACAAGAAGAGCTCACGCTGCAGGCGTTTGTGAGAGGTCTACGTCCCGAGAGGCTCCGAGAACACATTCGCCTACATTTCCCCAGATCCATGAACGAGGCGCTAGAAGAGGCAGAACGGGTAGAGCACGTACTCGGCGGAGGCAAACATCTGGCGAGACAAGTGGAAGTAGCCGAAGAACGTAGCATCGAGGCGGTGGCAGCAGCGAGCATGGTGCGAAGAGACACCCAGAGAAACCCGAGGAGACAGAGAGGAGATGGAAATTGCTATCGGTGCGGAGAGGCTGGCCATGTAGCCCGCCATTGCACGGCGCCTGCCCCGTTGAACTTGCCACCACAGCCGGCGTCAAACCAGCAGAGGCCGGTGCAGCGGGAGGACCGCCGCCCTCAATAACCACCCCCTCCCTGGAGCTCTACAGACTGGGCCGTGTCGGGCAAGCTCACGGTTTGTACGTCGAGTGTACCATGGAAGGAGTGTTGGTGCGCGCACTAGTGGACACCGGTTCGACTATCTCAATCATCCGACCAGGGGTACTACCACGCACAGACCAGGCGTGCCCGCCCGGGTGGACAGCGACGGAAACGCGGATTGCTACAGTGACGGGAGAGCAGGCACAGATGAAGGGGAGGAAGACGTTAACCATCTCCATTGCCGGCCGCACAGTGCAACACGCGTTTTGGCTGGCTGACATTCAAGACAGATGTATCGTGGGGCTGGATCTACTGAATGTGTGGAAAGCGACAGTGGATGTGAGCAAGGCACAGCTGCGAATTGGGGCCGCTACCGTTGAACTGCTCGCTGGAGCTGAGAATGCAGCGATGGGAAGAGCGGCAAGGACTGGGGAAAGGCCCGCAGTCGAGAGCCAATCAGCGAGCAGCGTGCTGAGAGTAGAGTGCGCTCTACCAGGTCCGCTTCAGGAAGACCACGCCCACGTGAGCCACAGCCAATCGTCACTGCCCGCCCTTCTAAATTCAAATCAAGAGAGAGAGTTAGGCAAAAATGACTCGATACCGTCGAAAGAGACAAGACAAGCTGTTATGGATTTATGCACGCGTAGCCAAGAGGGACTGTTGCCAGCTCAACAACGCCAAGTACAGTTACTCCTCGAGGAGTTCATGGACATTTTTGCTGCCCGCGATGAAGAGTGCGTTGGCACGAATTTAATTCAGCACGACATCGATACAGGGAATGCACACCCAATCCGGCTCCGTCCGCGCAGGCTGCCCATAGCCAAGCGTGAGGCGGCTGAGCAAAAGATGGCCGAGATGGCAGCATCAGGCGTTATCGAACCAAGCAACAGCCCATGGACTGCGCCCGCGGTGCTGGTTAAAAAGAAGGACCAGACTTGGCGTTTCTGCGTCGATTATAGGCGGTTGAACGACGTTACAAGAAAAGACTCATACCCGCTGCCGAGAATCGACGACGCGCTTGATGATATCGCCGGATCCAAGTGGTTCAGTTCGCTGGACTTGCGGAGCGGATATTGGCAGGTGCGCCTCACGCCTGAGGCGCGCCCCAAGACAGCCTTCTCGATTGGCCAAGGACTATGGCAGTTTCGTGTCATGCCCTTCGGGCTTTGCAACGGGGCTGCAGCATTCGAGCGCCTTATGGAGAGGGTGCTGGAGGGCATACCCAGGAGTCGCTGTGTGGTCTTCCTCGACGACCTGCTATGCCACGCGTCTGAGTTCGAGAGAGCGATGGCTAACCTGCGCGAGGTGTTCGAAGCCATACGGAGGGCCGGGCTGCGGCTGCACCCGAGAAAGTGTCATCTGCTGCGGAAGGAGACAGCGTTCCTTGTGTAACCTATAGGGGGCTCCACAGAGCAGATTTGAATATTTAAAGTTTACAGGCTGTCCAAATAAATGAACGCTACTGGGGCTGACGTAATCAAAAAGATACAATTTTATTGAAATTAATAAATAACACATAAGACAAATGGCACTCAGGGTACAGGGCAGCCCTGTTAGGGAATGCAAGTAATATGCACAGCAATCAGACCAAAATATTTAAAAAGTACACCACAGTCCAAGTAACCAATACACACCAATTTCAGCAGCATAAACACACTGTTTAAGGAACACCTTAGATTGCACACAATTCACACTACATCAACTACTGCCCCCTACAGAGCTATTGCACGATACCCCTGGCCCACAAACAAGACAGACACAGACAAACACCAACACAGAATGCAGAGTTAGACTAGCAGGGCAGTTAGACTAGGCCCGCGCGAAACACACACAGACAGACAAACAGACACAATTACAACACACAACAATAATTCAAACAATTCGGCCTAAGCTACGACACAGGCCTCCCTGCGTCTAGTCAATGGTAGCCTATATGCCAGACTACTGACACCATGGAACATAAACACACAGAAAAGGAAAATAAACCAAATCACAAACACTCAAAACAAAAATGCACAAACAATATACAGGAAAAACAGTGGCCGACCAGCACGACGATGCTCCTGTAAACAGAAGAAAAACATAAATAGTTTTGCTGGACGGAGCAATGAGAGCTTTAAGAGAAAACCCTATATGGCTACACCTGCATTGCATTGAAGTAAAAGGCATTACTATAATTATCCATAGTCTGTAGGCACATAGTACTATGGTCTGCCCTTTGCACTAACAACTACAAAATATAGGAATCAGATCCTCGCTAAAAATGATAGTTTTGAAAGAGTCAAATAAACTTACGTTAAAGTCGTGTCCTGAGACTTGTGGCTGTCAACACTCACGCACAGGCAGAGCAGCAATTTAACCAGTATGAATCTGTACGATGTCTACATAAACAGCAGAATAGAACCGTCACGCTATGAGTCACCAACGAGAATAAATGATAGCGATAGATAACGTTAGATTGTGAACTCACATAACAGAGGAGTGGGAAAGCAAGCCGCTGTTGACACTCTCCTGCGCCAGCGGAGCAGCAATTTAACCAGTATGAATCTGTACGATATCTACATAAACAGCAGAATAGGGAAGTCAAGCTAAGCGTCACCAAAGACAATCATCAGTAGCGTATAGATAGTGAACTCACATATTCACGGAGTAGGAAAAGCAAGTTGCTGTTGGCACTCTCCAGCGTCAGCAGGGCATCAATTTAACCAGTATGAATCTGTACGATGTCTACATAAACAGCAGAATAGAGCAGTCAAGCTAAGCATCACCAAAGAGAATCAATAGTAGCAACAAGTAGGTTGTGAACTCACGCATCACCGATGTGGGAAAGCAAATCGCTGTAAGAACTCCAAGCGTTCTCCGCTGGAGACAAAACTTCCGTGTAACAAGTGGCAAAATCACTCCAAACTTCGGCAGGCCTGCTATGTTGCCTATCACAGCCCCCGATGCAATAACTCCTCGTTCACACGGTTAGTAGTGCAGCTACTCTAGAACGCTTCAACTGAACGAAACCATTGTAAACCGGCTCACAGCACCCGTATTTAAAGGGGGACTTCACCTGTGTAGTTAATAAGGCTAATTAACCCCCGGGCTGCTGGCCACCCAGTGGCATTTCCTGGTTACCGTCACTATACCGGCTACACTCGGGCACACCATCAGCGAGGCAGGAGTGTCTACCGACCCGTCTAAGATCGCCGCCGTGAAGGATTGGCCCACCCCCCGTGATACCGCCGAGCTTCGCAGTTTCCTGGGGCTAGCGTCTTATTATAGACGTTTTGTCAAAGACTTTGCCGACATAGCGAGCCCCCTGCACCGGCTCACACAGAAGGCGCAGCTATTCGAGTGGACTGAGAGCTGCGCGGAGGCGTTCAAGACGCTGAGAGAGCGGCTAATTGAGGCGCCAGTGTTGGCATTCCCAGACCCAAACCGGCAGTTTATTCTGGACACCGACGCCAGCGATATGGGCGTGGGGGCGGTGCTCTCGCAAGAAGGAGAGAGCGGAGAGCAGGTCATCGCCTACTTCAGCCGAGCCCTCAGCAAACCAGAGAGGAATTACTGCGTCACCAGAAGAGAGCTGTTGGCGGTGGTCCTGGGGGTCCGGAGTTTTCGAACTTACCTGTATGGGAAGAGGTTCCTGCTACGCACCGACCATGCCTCCCTTGCCTGGCTACTGAACTTCCGCGAGCCAGAGGGGCAAGTCGCGAGATGGATCGAGGCGCTTCAGGATTATGACTTCGAAATACAGCACCGACCGGGCAAGCTACACGCCAACGCAGATGCGATGTCGAGGCGCCCATGCACCGAACACAGTGCCGTCAGTGTGAACGCCACGAGAAGCGGAGCACGGCAGTGGAGGGCGTGCACGCCCAGCGACCAGAAGAGGAGCGCATTCGCGCCGCCAACGCAGCGGTAACGTTAACCGCCCAGCCCGCTCCCAGAAGAGAATGGGAGGCGTTCGACCGGCGACAGCTACGACAGATGCAGCAGGCAGACCCCGCTCTCGCTAGGCTCCAGTCCTGGATGGAACTTGGACAACGGCCGCCATGGTCTGCAGTGTCCGCCCTCGGTCTGGAGACAAAGGCATTGTACTCCCAGTGGCCGAGTTTCACCATCCACGAGGGGCTGTTGTATCGGCGGTGGCAGGCACCATCCGGTCAACGAGAGACGCTGCAGCTGTTAGCCCCACCCAGTTTGAGAGCCCAGATCCTGGAGATGAACCACGGTGGCGCGGGGTCGGGCCACTTCGGGATTACGAAGACGCTACACCGACTGCGCTCCCAGTTTTACTGGCCGGGCTGTCGTAATGACACCGAGCAGTATGTCCACTGCTGCGACGCGTGCACCGCCAGAAAAGGGCCCAGTCGCCGCTCACATGCTCCCCTGCAACGGTACCAGGTGGGCGCGCCCATGGAGAGAGTCGGCGTAGATGTGCTCGGGCCGTTTCCGGTCACTGAGCGAAACAACCGCTACATCCTGGTAGCAATGGATTATTTCACCAAGTGGCCAGAAGCGTACGCCGTGCCCGACCAGAGCGCCGTGACAACAGCTGAGCGCCTTGTCAACGAGATGTTTGCACGCTTCGGGGCTCCCGGAGAATTACACAGCGACCAAGGCAGAAACTTCGAAGCAGAGGTGTTCAAGGAGGTCTGTCGACTCATGGGGGTCAAGAAGACTAGGACAACCCCTTTACATCCGCAAAGTGACGGACTCGTCGAGCGTTTCAATAAGACGCTGGCTGAGCAGTTAACGATCATGGGCAACTCGCAAGCGGACTGGGACCTCCATATCCAGATGGTGCTGTGGGCGTATCGAGGTGCGGTGCAGGAGAGTACCGGCTGCACGCCCGCCGCGCTGATGTTTGGCCACGAGCTCCGGACACCTGTGGACCTGGTGTTCGGTCCCCCTCCAGAGCCCGCGGTGGAGGGCACGCCGGGACTGGAATACTACTACCGCCTTCGCGACCGGCTGAGAGTGGTTCACGAACAAGCCAGGGAGTCACTACAAGCAGCGGGCGCGAAACAGAAACGCGCCTATGACATCCGCACGGCTGGCCAAGACTTTGACAGCGGGGACCAGGTGTGGGTGCACTCACCGCAGCGAAAGAAAGGTGTGTCTCCTAAACTGTCTAGCCAATGGATAGGGCCTTGTGTTGTGTTAGCAAAATTGTCAGATGTAGTGTACCGGGTTAAGCTAACGGGGAATAGGAGAACTGTAGTCATTCACAGGGACAGACTTGCACCCTACCGCCCTTTGGCTCGCCCCGAGGGGGCAGCAGAGACTGAATGCGATTCCACAGAGACTGTAGGTGACTCCACAGAGACTGTAAGCTCACCTGTTCACGGACAGGCTTCTACGAGTCAGCCCAGACGGGCACGTCAAACTCCTGCTCGTTTTCAAGACTTTGTGATGTTGGCTGAGGTTTATGGGGACATGTAAACCGCCTAGGGGGAGCTATGTAGCGTAGTTTGACTCTGATGTACTGGGGCATGATGGGAGTTTTTGCCATTGTTAGATATGGGGAGAAGAACTACTACTTTTATGGTTCTTAGCCTACTAGTATGCATTTAGTTAGTAACAGGTGTTCGTGCCTGTAGATTATGCCTTTGTTAAGTGAGCCATTTATGGGGTTTAGTGTTAAGCCCACCGTGGGCATGAAGTGTAATGGCTGGTTCTAGACTAGGTCATTTTCCCGCTGAATGAATGGTTTGAACTAAAAAGCAAATGTGATAATAAATGGTAGAAAGCCAATGAGATCCAAGCTGGTATTTGATTCTGTCCACGTCACAGTATGTTATTTTTTTCTGTTTCTATTATAGAACCACATAAACTCACATGTTCAAGATGATTTTGATATAAAATAAAAATAAAATCACAATTCATACATGTACTGTGCCCATACTACATATTCTAGCATTCAGTAATAGCCTGACATAGCCCGCCCATAATACGAATGTTCATACGTATCATGGTCTGGGCACGGTCCTCTGGGTCGTGTTTACATCGGTAGAGAGTTTACCGGCCATTATGCGAAGCTGATTAGACGAGCTGTCCAATCGTTTCAAACCAGCAGTATAATCGCACCAGGTTAAAGAACCTCCAGACCATGAATACGGATGAACAGCAGTATTATGGTCGGGCTATGTCAGGCTAATTCATTAAGCCTGCATTCATGATTATTCATGTACAACAATCCTATTTCCATGAACAGAGATATCCACAGTTTAATTGAACAAAAACATCATGATCATGCATAATTAATACTTTTGCTGTCAAATGATAAAAAAAAATCTGATTCATCACAAAATTTTGCAACTATTAATCGTGATGAATCACTCTTAATCGCGACACATTTCCTCCAGTAAGAATTTGGATGCAAGGGTATGTTGTATCCTTATTTTGCCCTGGAAAGACCCTGATGTGAAATAGTTGGCTTTATTCTTCAGAAATGGGGCAATTTACACCTATCTCCTACCCCCACTGATTCCCCAAACAGCAACTCTCTGCTGTTGTTGGACATTCAGGAGCTAAGCCATAATCTTTGTCTAGTTTGACTTGATAGCCGAGCCATTTTCTATCTGAAATTGAACATAATACATGCCATGAAAGTGGAACCATATCCATCAGGCTTAATCTGAGTTAATTTTTTTAATCTGAGTTATTTATTTATTTTGAGTTAATTAGTTAATTTTGCCAGCAATGACGGTGGCACAGATTGGCTGTGTGAGCTGTGCTTGTGGTGCCGCGCTTCTACTTCCACACATTGCTAAGCGAACAGAAATGAGTAGGGGGCGGGTGTGACTATTTGTGAACTATAGAGAAACACAATGAAAAATAGGCATAATCATATTTAGAACAAAATCCTGGACAATTTTGAATCTCTGAAATTATTTTAGGTCTCAAAAAGAGGACGTCTCAACGTTACAGACTGAGCCTCTTCACTGCATAAAGGGGGAATACATGAATCATAATCATTCTGACCGAGCAATGCGTGCTGGGGTGGAGTCAGTATTGAGTGTGGGAAGGGCTATGCTAAACCTATTACGCATAGACAGACTGCGTTTTTGTCCCACCCAACTTAAACCTACCCTAAAAGTCAAGCTAATTAACCCCACAATACAGCTAGACTGACTTCAGAGTAGGGCTGCAACAATTAGTCTAATACGTCGACGACGTCGACTATAAAACGTAGTCGACGCAAAATCTTGTAGTCGCCTAGTCGTCATATTTATGAGGCTACATATAATTTGCATGTTAAAAGTTGATTTTCACTAATGCAGAGACGACCTGAAAGATTTCACTCGACTCTTTAGAACACTGCAATTCCCTGCCGGAAGTGTTGGGGGCAGTAACCTCATCTTTCCACTAAGATACCTGCAAAAAACATGAATGATGAGAAAAGCCCTGGGTCAATTTGAGCAAGACTGCTCGTAAATAGCTCGTAAACTTGAGACTGCTATTATCTCAAATCTATTATCAGGCAAAAATAAACTTTTGCATTTTGCTGCTGCTTCAGAAAGCACAATTTCAACATTAGCCTATGCATCAGAAGCAATGCAGATTGCGTCTCTGCAACTCTGCTGAACAGCAAAGCCTGCCGGTAGCCTACATTAAGCTAAAAGTTTTAAACATGAGCAAAGCACCTAGCTCGCTAATATGCTAGAAACTGAAAGGGTTTTCTTGTTAAAGTTTTCTTTGATCTAGGATATTTTCAACCACAAGTAAAAACATACCTTAGCACTGTGATTCCCAAGGTGCAGACGATAGGCGCAAGTAGCCTAGCTTAGCGATCGCAAGTTCACTTGCTCTGACAGTAACGTTACCACTCAAAGTAAACAAGACTGAACAGCTAAACAATCTTATAGTCTTCCAAAATCCCAGAATGTAACATCTTAAGCATGCAAAAACTCGTGTTGAATGAGGAATAAGTCCTATTTCATGATGAAGCGTGTGTGGACACACTGACAACCTTGAAAGAGAAAAATATCTTTTTACTGTTTTTTGCTCCCCAAAACAAGACGTGTGTGTGCCTATGGCAAGCCATTTTTACTACAATAGGCTTTCACCGTCAGGCTATAGGATATAGGCCTCGACATACTCTTAATATGCACAGGGCAAGACATTAATTTTTTCTTTGGGCAATAGATAAATGAGAACCATTCGTGGTGCTTTTTATTCTTTTATTTTAGTGCAAAGCGGTTTCACAGTGCCTACATATATATTCAACTAATTGACTGGTCATAATAGCAAAATGTTATTTTTGGATGTATTTGCTGACTCATATTGTTGTTACCAAGCCATCATACTAGTGGTCCGCAAGTAGAGGTTTATGTCCAATAATGCACTATCCAAAGCAAAAGCTGGAGACGTCTTTTGCGCAAAAACTTGACTTTTGCTTTTCGTTAGGTAGCCAATCTATAGCCTAGATTACCACGATCAGACTGGATATCCATAAACTTTGATTTGGGGGAAAATAGTTGTATTACACTTTTGGGACTTTGTTTTTGTGTTGATTTACTCTGTTTTAAAGCGGCTGCTGTCTCCCTGCGCGGAGGCCATCAGACGTTTGTTTATCCCTAGCTTACAACTTCTCCAAGTTTATTTGTTGTTTCCAGTATATTTTTTTCGTTAAGTTATTAACGAAACAGAACAAAGACCGATGGTATTTTGTAACTGATGTGTTATTCACTGCTTAAACCAGCGCACTTTACTGCAGCAGTCTTTTATAGCGGCCGTGATTTGCGTGGAGCCTATTTATTTTTAGCTCCCTAGTACTATAAGGGTGATCTTTTTTCATTATGAAAGAAGCCTACACCAAAGGTCACCGAGAAGAGAGAGAGAGAAAAAAAACACTTGTCCATTTAACTGCATTATGAGTCAAATAGCCTAGTTGTGCACTCACTCCTCGTGATGCTTTCACACACGCATGAAACCGGCACTGAAGACAATGAAGGACTATTAACGTTTAAGGGCTATAACAATGCACTTTAGGCTACTATATGAGACGTTTTAATCCTTATTTTGTATCCATTTGAATAGACCCATAGAGTTTTTTGGCTCTCAATAATGACCCGGCCAGGACCTTTTTTGGCCTCATCAACCATGATAAGGCAAGGCTCCCTCATGTCGGAATGGCGGTATCTTGAAAAATGGCAAACATGCCACCACTCCGACTAAGAAAAAAAAATTGTCAGTGCAGGGACGTTTACTATAACTGAAAATACCGCCACTGCGACAATTAGCCATCAATGTCGGAGTGGCGGTATGTGGGAATGGCAGCATGTAACCGTCAATGTAAACAAATGTGAAATAACTGAAACGGAAGTAGCTAATTTATTTAATATTTTTGTGTCTTTTTCAGGTAAAATTAATACTTTTTTCCACATTAAAACATTCAATTAATGACATTTTTAAAATGGTATTACCTGGATTACTTCAGTATTCTACTCTATGTTGTTTTGCCGTTAAAACAGTGTTTTTTAAAAATTGTAAAACTTTTTTTTACGGCAAAATATTGTAATAGGCACATTACTTAACTGTATAGTCAACAATTGTTTACCATAAAATAAATAAATGTTTAACCATTATTTAACAGTAGAATTCTGGCAACCACAGCTGCTGGTATTTTACCGTAAAATTGACATTTTTTTTTTTTTTTTTACAGTGTGGAAGTCTGTGAAATATGAGAACTTCAGCTTCAGAAATCCTCTCTAAATTATTTTAGTCAAAACACAAGCAGGCAAACCGGTCATGATTAGATAAAACATCTAATATGGACTTTGTTCAATTTTACTAAACAATCTTTTATTGTTAAGCAACTTTCTCTACCTTGTCCATTCACCATAATGTTAAATTGGCCTCTGTTATCCCCCACGCTGACTCCACCCTTGCATTTTGGGGGCGTTAACCGTACTTGCCGATGTTGCTGTTCGTTTTTGTTGCAGATGATCAGGCAATGACAATAATTATGATACAAGTTATTAGCAGAGACATTTTAATAAACCATAAACAAGCTCTGTTCTTAGCCCTTAGAACCCTATTCACGCAAAATGCTTCTTCTCTTGCCCCGCCTACGCGCTGTGTACATACCGTAGGGGAGGCACGTTAAGGTGACATTGTCTAGATTGAGGGATGAGCACTTCGCGATGTACATGGCAGAAATGTGTAATGAGATGTATAAATTAGATCAATTAATAAACTGCGCTTGCTAATAAACTGCGCTTCCTTCGGAGAATTAACTCACAAGTGCTTCAATCTAATGTGGAGATCTACATACCAAAATAAACAGCGGAATCTCCTGATTCTAATGGTATGTGGCATAACCATGAATCGAAAGTCTCTAGCGCCCCCTAGTGGTCAAATATTATAACTTGGAAACGGTTTGACGTAGCTTATCCAAATTTAGTATATGGACTCCAGACCATGATCTGACTACGCAGCGACCCACTACGAGGTCATCTCAAAGTACTTTAAACCTACCACTCAGTGTTAAACTTAGATAAGTGATTATGAATACTTCGCAACCTGTATAGTAAAGTGACATTTCCTAAGATATTCATGAAATATTCAGGTGTGACATGATCAGGTGACAAACATGGCAGTGCTCTGCTGCATTGAGACCACTGGACTTTTATTTTGATAGGTTATGGACATTCTATCTTTCACACTTATGAAGGGTTGGGTATGAAGGTGGAGTCATGCCTTATGAAACAGTCATGAATGCTTTGTGAGCATTTTATAAAAGCTGCTATGAATGTGTTATGTACTCACCCGTCAAGTAAAGTGTTACCACAAGTAATTATATAGCCTATGTTATAGGCCTACACACAATAGATTTTTAATAAAGCCTAATATAATATTAAAGAGATCTAGAAATAGATCTTTATGTTGGCTTTTAGCCTACTAGCCAATAATTACCAGCATCTTTGTGAGATCGGGTAACCACATACATAGGTCTACATAACTGAAAACCTGTTATTTCATGCTATAATATCTATTTAAAGATTAAAGGTTACAAGAAAATCAATGTTGTGTTGTGCAAAGTGTTTGAAAAAAAAAAAGAATCGGCCAAAATCGGTGTCGGCAGGTCAAACTCTCTGGAAAATCGGAAATCAGTATCAGACAAAAAAATTGTGATCGGTGAATCTCTACTTTGGAGGAATCATTTTTTGGACATTCTGTGTTGTCTCTCAACTGTCGGAGAATGTGCAAGGAGATTGCTGAAATGCATAACAATGATACAAAGAAACTTACTCCTACTTAAACCTTCATACTTTTCGTGAAAATAGGCTAATTGTTTGAATTACACAGAGAATTTTTTTTGGTGGACCATGGTGGTCGATCACAGTGATAAATCCCCAAGTCTGATGTTTATAGCATTTTTATAACTATTGTCATAGCCTGCCTATTTGTACAGTTGAAAAGGTATGGGCCACTCCAGAGAGGCCTACACATAGTAGGCTATCCCGTGGCTCACGGTCGCCCATTCCATTAAATGCAGGAGACTCCCAGAATCTTGGGATTAGTCCAGTCATAATATGAGGTTCTGTGACCATCCTCTGGCAACAATGTTTTGATGATTGATTTGACCTCTATGGACCCTTTAGAAAAGATTTAGCCCCCATGTCCCTCCCAAAAATCCCGGCATTTTTTGCTAGAGAGCCAAATTCAAAATGGCGCCCGGCGCCATCTTTAAAAAATAACTTTTGATCTGGATGACCTAGTATCATGTATGAAGGCACTTTTTCATACAAGTCAACCATGAGGATTCCAAATCTGACATCATTTTAATCATCAAACCTAGTTTTGACATTGAAATTCAAGATGGCCGCCATTCAGTAGAGTGAAAATGGGTCATTCCGTGTGAAATCGCCCAATGGCTTATACCCCACCAGCTCAGATTTTGCTGAAATTTGGCCTATAGGGTCATCTAGGCTGGCAAAGACAAATTCCCAAATATTAGCCCCATTGGACCAACGGTTGTCAAGTTACGGCCTGCCCAATTTTGCCAAAAATGCCAAAACGGGGTCGGCGTCTGATTTTTGAACCCCCATATCTCAGTAACCAGAGGGTCTATCATCAAAACAATGGTATTTCTGGGTTGGAAATTGTCCAAGGAATCCAAATCAAGGAATCCAAATCTCAGATTTGATGTAAGAGTAAGCTAAAATGTCATGACCTTTTGACCTTTACTTTGACCTTAATATAAAGTACACCAGAAACTGTAGCCTCCATATCTTCCCTAAATCATATAAAAAAAAAATCAGAAGTGTACTTTTCCCTCATGGTGCACAAATCCACATCAAACATACCGTGCCCTGCAGTTTTAGCTTGTATTTTACATCAGTCGAGGCAAAATATCTAATTTCGGAGCCAAAAATAGAAGTACATTTTGAAAGTTTTTATTTTCAGCTTAGATGAAGAAGGTGGGACCTGTCTCAATTTATATTACACGACATTCTATGGGTGTATGCTTTCAGAAGAGGTATACCTAAAGTAGTTGATTATATTCCTCTAAATGCCTCAGGTCCAAATGCAATGGCTATACACCAAAGTCATCAGTACCAAATGATCTATAAATGGGTACCAAAGGAAGGAGCTGGCTTTTTCCACTACTTATACAATTAGACAATTACAATTAGATACCTTTTCTATGAGCTTCCACTGAAGAAACACTGAAGTGTTACGGCTAGGCCTTGACTTTATAAAGCTGAGCCTTGGAGGAAAGAATTAGATCCCAAAGTCCCCTGTTTTCAAAGAAGTATTACTTATCAAGGTTAATTTATTTTTCCGACATTCCATAGGCACTTTTGTATGAGGAATGCCCCTGAAATCCTGAGGGCATGAGCTGAAAGGAAATATATTGTTCATGGGGTCCAATATGTTTTCCCCAAATGCCACTGGCCTAAATGTGACCACGAACCACCCTATTTACAAACACCAAATGTCTTAATTATGGGCTATATTGTAATGACCTGTCCTGGCTAGTCCCAACCTGGCTCATTCAATCTGGCCCCCTAATCATCCCCCACTGTAATTGGCTCATTCATCCATTCCCTCACTCTCCACCTCTAGCTGGTGCGTGGTGAGCGTTCTGGCGCATAATAGCTGCCGTGCATCACCCAGGTGGGTGCTACACATTGGTGGTGGTCAGTGAGGTCCCCCTTCCACTGTAAGCGCTTTGAGTACCTAAGGGTAGAAAAGCGCTATAGAAATGTAACTAACTATTATTATTATTATTATAACAAGAAGGGTGGGGCATGCTTCACTGTCATATCATGCCATGTTATCGCATCCTACAGGTGTATGCTTTCAGAAAATGTATGGGAGTCGGGGCATATGGTAAAATTGTTAGATTATTCATAAAATTGTTCATTCATTTCAATTGGAAATTATCTTTCCTCAAGTACTGTAGACTATATATTTCCTAAACTAGGGTATGTTGTTTTAAACATCTCAGAAATGAGGCTGGACTAAATCATGAACTTCCTATCTTGCACATTGGTGAACCAGGACTATCCAGCAGTATTAAACAACTACGGGACTACAGGTTTACCGCACATACTGTAATTACTGGACCTTATGAATTTCTTTGTGAAATCACTAATTTTCAAAGGGTCACTTGTCACACATCTTCAAAATAGTCCTTGCAACATTTGTACTGATGCTGAATTGCCCTCTGGATGATGTTAATTGAAGCATTGATGGGGTTTCCACTACACATATTACTATGTATTCTAACACTTAGCCTAACAATTTGATTTCACGTTTCAATATGTTTCTTATTAAAGCAAGTTGTGTAGTGATGTTATAAACTTACATCTTATACGTATACTTACATCTTTAAAATCACCTTCACAGCATCTTAGTGCAGGAAATTCCAGTACTAGCTATTTAGTCATACTAATTCTTTCCTCCAAGGCTCAGCATTATAAAGTTAAGGCCTAGCTGTAAGACTTCAGTGTATAGCCAATGCATTTGGATCTACCCCTTCAGAACTAATTTACTCTGTCTTATGAAAGCATACACCCACAGTGTCATATTGAGACGGGCCTCACCTTCATCTCTTTACTACGCATTTGAGTGCATTTTGAGCTAATTTGATTAGAGTATATGGCTCATTTGTATATCAAAATTAATAATAATAATAATAAAAACTTTGTAATACAACTTTGTAATACAAAACATGCTACTTTTCATGTGACCTTGCATTGAGTTTTATTTTGATATGACTTAATAGGAGCCTATTTTGGCCAACATTGGCACACATCTCGGATTGATGGGAAACACAATCTCTTTCTTACGTTTTTCCGTATGTTTTCAGCATGTTTTCCACTAAAACACGTTATCTAAAATGAAAAAAAAAAAAAAAATTATTTTTGGCTCAAAAAAGGGCTATTTTGCCAGGACTGATTGTTTAGGTCTATTTATACATGTAAAATACAAGCTAAAGCTGCAGGGCACAGTATGTTTGATGTGGATTTGTGCACTATCAGGGAAAAGTACACCTCTGATTTTTTTAATATGATATAGGGAAGATAAGGGGACTAAAATTTTTGGTGTACTTTATATTAAGGTCAAAGTAAAGGTCAAAAGGTCATGACATTTTAGCTTACTCTTACATCAAATCTGAGGATCCAGATTTGGATTCCTTGGACAATTTCCAACCCAGAAATACCATTGTTTTGATGATAGACCCTCTGGTTACTGAGATATGGGGGTTCAAATATCAGACGCCGACCCCGTTTTGGCATTTTTGGCAAAATTGCGCAGGCCATAACTTGACAACTTGTCTTTGCCAGCCTAGATGACCCTATAGACTAAATTTCAGCAAAATTTGAGCTGGTGGGGTGTAAGCCATTGGGCGATTTCACACGGAATGACCCATTTTCACTCTATTGAATGGCGGCCATCTTGAATTTCAATGTCAAAACTAGGTTTGATGATTAAAATGATGTCAGATTTGGAATTCTCATGGTTGACTTGTATGAAAAAGTGCCTTCATACATGATTCCAGGTCATCCAGATCAAAAGTTATTTTTTAAAGATGGCGCCGGGCGCCATTTTGAATTTGGCTCTCTAGCAAAAAATGCCGGGATTTTTGGGAGGGACATGGGGGCTAAATCTTTTCTAAAGGGTCCATAGAGGTCAAATCAATCATCAAAACATTGTTGCCAGAGGATGGTCACAGAACCTCACATTACGACTGGACTAAATGTCCGCAAATAACTAATCAAATAAAAGCAGAGGTGCGCCTACAGCATCCCAGCACAGCAAGACTTAGCGGTAACACTTTATGGTAAGGGTACATGAATCAATTGATGCATGAATTCATTCATGATTAATTAATTATTCAAAGTAAATGGATTTTACTCCAACCATTTAGTAGCAATGATGGTCATCTTGGTAAAATGGCCGGCATATTTAAATTTTGCGTAGCCAGCGCTTTTTTTTTAGAGAGAGAATTTGCGCCAAATTTCATGCTTTTATACCGAAGTGAACGATTATATCACTAATCTGCTCTACAAGCATCTGAAATGACAAGGAAAAAACATTTTCATTTGATTAGGTGTGCCATAACACTGAGGTGGCAATGTTGCACATAAAAACAAAGGTGGCAGATCCAATGCTTAGATGTGACGGGAACCATGAAAACTAACACACACACACACACACACACACACACACACACACACACACACACAGGTGGGCATGGTTTACTCTGAACATATGAAACTGCTCTTACCAAGTCCACAACCAGACTGAGCAGGCTCATCATGTTATAGCATGGCATCACAAACAGCTACATTATGCTTAATAGTAGTAACCTACCAGTGTCCTGTGGGGAAACGGCAGCAATGACACAGACTGCCCCACTCCTTGTCTGTCAATAACACTTTGAGGAAAGAAGACAAACACACAAGACTAACTTTAACATTACATTTTGATACGTCCTTGTCAGTATCTCAAAGGAAACTCAAACTTAATATAATATTAGCTGACAAGCCTGTAAGTCATAGTTGATCAAATCAACAAACCGTTAATGTTAACCACCTCATTGTTATTTAACATTAATGCTAAGTTAACTATTAGTACAATTTAAAATTTTGATGTAGCCTAATGTAACATTCCAGTGTAATTTACTTACCTTTCTAATTTCAAGTGAGTGAGAATGTTGCAGTCAACCTTTTAAGGCCATTTCATCTCTGATTTATTGGCAGATCACATCTCTTTGGTGCATACCGCCACCTACTGTACAGGAATGTATAGAGGGACTTACAGGAATGTATAGAGGGGCTACATAATAAGTGGTCTGAAATGTATATCCACATCTTTATTTGGTTGGTTGAAATGTGGTCTGAAATCAACGTCCAGGAGACTTCTTTATTTGGTTGGTTGATAGGTGGTCTGAAATGGATGTCCAGTAGACATCTTTATTTAGTTGGTTACAATGTGGTCTGAAATGGACATGTAGACGTCTTTATTTGGTTGGTTGATAGGTGGTCTGTAATGGACGTCCAGTAGAAAATTTATGTGGCTGGTTGAAATGTGGTCTGATAGGGATGTCCAGTAGATATCTTGATGTGGTTGGTTGAATGGTGGTCTGAAATTGACGTCCAGTAGCATGGACGTCGTTAGGTCCATTTTAGGGGGGCTCAAGCCACCCTAACGCTGGGCAGATTATTTTCATTGTATGTAAATTACATCCATTCTTAGCGGTTATATTACACGCGGAGTTAACGTCATTTACGGGATCTCCGGACACCATCGGATTCAGTAAGCTCCAAGCTGTCCAATGGTACTAATGGACACTAATTGCTATGATAAATGGTTCACGAGAAAATCCACTTTAAGTACATGTGAAATTTCTTAAATTCTCCAGCTCTGACTGAGAGCATTTTTTTCTTATTGTAACTGATGACGAACTATGCTTCAAATTGAGAAGGAAAAATACTCTTATCTGAAGTAATTGGTAGGCTATAGTCTGATCCAGCAAATTTCTAGGCAACATATTCTCCAAAAGACTGAACTATGAAATATAAATTAGCCTGTAGTCTATGCCAGATTAGTTTGTCCTACATGCATTGATGGACATATTTATTTGCTATAGCCTAGCATATATTTAGTAGCTATTGTATGCTCATTTTGCAGAATAAATGTTTGAGAAACTTTCATATTTGACTTGATTTCCCTAGGATTTGAACTAAGCTAGTTGTTGCCATTGTTGTATCTTGCTCAGTGCATTAGACTGAAATAAATATGCAGCTATATTTAGAATAGAAGAGCCTAGTTCATTTACACCACAGTCATTGATGGAGATATTTGCAAACATCTCTCTTCACAAACCAGACTGCTGAATTGATTTAGACTAATTTTGTTAATAAAAATAGTCTAAGATATGAGATATTCTGATAAATGCCCTTCAAGTAATAAATAGTTGGCAATATACACACATTTACAATGTATATAATTTATTTATTAAAAATTTCCGGCACGCGCATCAATATATAACCCCTCTGGGGCTAAGCCCCCTTGACTCTGGATCTTACTGACGTCCATGTCCAGTTGACATTATTATTTGGTTAGTTGATGGGTCATCTGAAATGGACATCTAGTAGACATCTTTATTTGGTTGGTTGAAAAGCAGTCTAAAATGGACGTCCAGTAAACATCTTTATTTGTTTGGTTGAACTGTGGTCTGAATTTCACATCTAGTAGATCTCTTTATCTCCCTTCAGAACGCGATTCTCTTCTCTGATTGGCTGATGGGTGACCATTATTCTCGGAAATAAGTAATCTAATAACTGATCACTGTTCCATATGAATGCCTTTTAGAATGGTAACTATAACAACAATAAGCTAGCCTGATTGCCATCGACTTTCAAAGCCCTACGAGACTTTGGTCTGACCAAGAGCCCGTATAACAACGTGGTGCGCATGGTTGACCCGCCTCCCTGAAATGCCTCGGTTTGCTACTGGTCGATGTTAGAAAATGCTGTGCCAAAGCAAAACCAATCACACCACTCTTTCCTCTGACATATGTGACGCGAAGGGAATTGCTTGAACAGGACTGAGAGCCATTGGAGCTGCTCAAAGTTGATTGGTTCTCGACCAGAGGGGGCAGTTCCTCAGTTTGGGGGAATTCAGAAGTCCTGCCCGATCAGGAGCTGGCCAGACCAGCGACAATATTCTGGAATTAATTTTCCAGTGTAGGCCTACTGATCAACTAGCTCTTAATCTTTCAACATATTGGCAAATAAAACTGGATAGGACCATAATAACTGTGAATCATTACCCATTATATAAACTGACTTAGATTAACTTTCCAGTGTAGGCCCACTGATCAACTAGCTCTTAATCTTACAACATATAGGCAAATAAAACTGGATAGGACCATATTAACTGTGAATCATTACCCATTATATAAACTGACTTAGATTAGTAAAGACAGAAAACCAAGACTAAAGGGTTTGAATAGTTTCTAGTGGCATTTTATTACTGTTACAACATTTTTTTAACCTATTTTATTACACCACATTATGTTGTAACCTGACAAAATGTAGTACATACATATATTGCGGTGTAATTACATCATGCGTTGTAACAATTGTTCTTGTAAGCAGTGGTTTTAAAGGAGAGTACTGGAGTGAATTCAAACATAGCCAATTGAAAGAGCTAGTTAGCGAGTGGAACAAAATAATTTGGTACAGCACAGACCGAACGCGAACGCATAAGCAAACAGGCACTTTACACTGAATCAATGGGACCTCACTGTTGGAAACCGAAAGTAAGAGCTGAGGTTACATTGACTCAATGTAAATAGTGCAGCGGCTAACCAAAACAATCATGCATTTTGTGATAAAAGCATGAAACTCGGTACACATATAGCCAAAGGAATTCCGAAAAGATTTAGATATGGAACCATCGTGAATTTTCAACATGGCGGCCATGGCAGCTGTTTTTCAAAATGGCCGCCAGCAACAACAGTTTTCTGATGAGTAATGAATATAATATGATATATTAGACATGTTTACCATCCAAAGTACTTGGTAAATGTGTTATGGGTAACTGAAAAGTTGTTATGAATATTCAAGATGGCCACCATTTTCAAGATGGCTGCCATTTTATAGATAGCAGCTGTCACTTGTCTGATATAGGTGATATCGGTGTCAAATCAGTAATTTTTTATGATGCAGAATACAAATTTTGAATTTTGGAATTCACAAAAAGCTTCCTTTTATCTCACTTTATCTTTGATGTACAGTATAGTATCCAGTGTTAACAATAAATCAGCCAAAGTCGCTGTTGGCTCACTGAAAAGTGGCTAGAAGTCGCTAGATGACGTGGTGACGTTACGTATGACGTCAGAGCGTCACGCACGACATGCTGATCTCTTAAAAAAAAAAACGTGCCCACACGCCTATGTTCATAATACAAATGAGCAGTGCTAGATACTTTCTGGAGATCAGAGCCAATATGCAGCCCTGCTTAGATAAGGTTTAGTAGCCAGGGACAGTAAAAGTCGCTAATCGGCAACACTAATAGTATCACTGTTTCTTTCAAGAGATGTATTATCTATTCTGTTAACATGTGATCTAATTAACATAACAATTCCTATATCAGCAACAACTGAACCATTCGATGAATGGACATGCAATAGAGTGAATGTTTAAGCACAGCCAGGGCACACTGGCAATGCCACTGCCGTGAAACTCGGCATGGGGTTCAGTGCCAGCTAAATACACTCTGCCTAATGATGCCATAGTTTCTGTTATGTGCTGGTTGTGGTGATGGTTTAGTGTTAGTGTAGTTTAGTTTCCTAAATGTAAATATCTGTTCACTAGGACCACACACACACACACAAACACACACTACACTAAATCTGTTCAATATATCTCACACACACACTCCATACACACACTACACTAAGTCTGTTCACTAGGACCACACACACACACTCCATACACACACTACACTAAATCTGTTCACTATATATCACACACACACTCCATACACACACTACACTAAGTCTGTTCACTATATCACACACACACACACACACACACACACTACACTAAGTCTGTTCACTATATCACACACACACACACACACACACACACACACTACACTAAGTATATTCACCATCTCTCTCTCTCTCCCTCTCTCTCTCACACACACACACACTCCATACACTCCATACACACACTACACTAAGTCTGTTAGTGTTCACTATATCACACACACACACACACACACACACACTCACTCCATATACAGTCTACACTAAATCTGTTCACTAGGATCACACACACACACACACACACACACACACACACACACACACACAAACACACACACACACTCCATACACACACTACACTAAGTCTGTTCACTAGGATCACACACACACACACACACTCCATACACACACTGCACTAAGTATATTCACCATACAGTGCACTGCCCTCTGTTTCTGTGAAGGCGAGTGTGAAGAGTCTTCCTTGTGATGGACCAAAAGCCTCTATTCTCTTCTATTCTAGTGGGATCTATTGCTTCACTTTGGTCGTGCCGGTCTGCGTTGTCATGTTGCACTGGAATCAAGGCTAAACACCCAGAAAAAGGCAGTCCCAACTCCAAGCACCAAACTCCTGTCTGTCTCCAGAGAACATCAAGGCTGATTGGCTGTCAGGACACCATGGGAGGAGTTCACGTCATTTGGCCATCCCGAACCAGGGGGTCAGGATTTGGCTGATTAGCTTTGCCAATTAGCATTGCACTTCCTTGTCGCCATTTTCCAGAAATTACATCATATCCGACTCCATTTGACATATGCTGATTGGTTAATGCTACACTTTCAGCCCTGTGCACATCAGGTGTGTGCTGCCCTCATCTCCATTAGTAACATGGGCCCTCATTGGCCTAATGAAATGGAGCCGGAAGTGAGCTCCATGAGACACCATCTTGTCAACTGAAAATTTTGTTCAATTTTGGATGAATTCACTAGCCTAGCATTCCACATTGGAATGAATGGGAGGCGCGACTTAGTATGTTTCTCCAGGTTTATTAATACCTCCATGTCCCGAACCCCTTTTGGATCATTTTTGCTGCCCCCGTTCGTGCTGCGTTCAGTTGTGTGTCGTCTCATGAATTGAATTCACTTTGAATGTAATGACATCGCTCAAACCATCCAGGTCTGGATGCAGTTTTAGGCTTGACCTCACTTAAGACTCTTGTGTGCTAAAACGTTTGTAGTTCAAATTCTGCATTAAGAAGTAAAAAAAAGAAAGAAACAAAAACAAAACAAACTTGAAAAAAAATCTACATCAAGAAAAATGTTTAATTTGACACAGAGATCATCCGTATGTAACCATTCTGAAGAAATGGCGGCCATTTAGAATTTTCAATGAGATGTTCAATTATCAAAGGAACATCTTACCAAGTAAAAATATGGCAAATAAATTCAACAAATCTTGTCTGCGATAACATTTTGTACCCATCACTCTGGAAAACAGTTGTTGCTGGCGGCCATTTTGAAAAACAGCTGCCATGGCCGCCATGTTGAAAATTCACGATGGCTCCATATCTAGAATGTCTTTGGCTATATGTGTACCGAGTTTCATGCTTTTATCACAAACTGCACGATTCCTTTATATTTCGGAGCTAAGCTATTAGACTAAAAGTGTTTCGCGTTAGGTCTGTGCTGTTCGAAAATCTTTCATTTCATGCGAAATATATTGCTGAGAAGGCTCGTGCAGCAGGGCTATGCTTAAACTTACTCCGGTATATTGCTTTAAATTCTTGTCTAATGTAATAAAAACCCCTATAACAGATAAGGAATCCATATTGAGGATTATTATTAATGTTTTTACAGGTCATCTTCTTGAGAAGCTGGGTCTTTTGGAATTTCACCCCAATAAACTTACACTCAAATCTTTATTGAAGATTAGTGATGAAACATCAGAGAAAATGGTGGAGACTATGAGGGAAGTCCCTTTGGCTTTCCTTAGAAAACTACTGATGGTCAATGCAAAGTGCCGAAATCACACCTCTTCAGACTGTGGTAAAGCGTTTAGCAGTTATGACAGTGATGATGATGACGATGATAATGAGGAAGTCAATCCTTTGGATCTGGTCACTGCTCTTTTCCTTTGTGCAGACAGCTTTTTGCAACAGGAAATGTCCATAAAGATGTCAATGTGTCAGTTTGCTATTCCTTTTCTGTTACCTCAGCTTGGTGTAAATCAGTGTACCCTTATGCTATGGGCTCTCAGGAATATTAACAAAGAATGGCGTCCCCATGATCTTATGCACACCAAAAACTATGTAGAAGACAGTGTTGTTCATGCACAGATACCTCTTCTGACGTTTGTGAGACTGGACAAGTGCAGCCTGTCAAAATCCCAACTTCTAAACCATGTGCTTAGTAATTCACAGCAAAACATTAATTTCTTTACACATCGAGACATGAATGGTGGGAATGTCCCAAAAGAAATTGCAAACGGCCTGGTGGAGATTGTCTGGTCCCTTCCTTGTGGGAAAAGTAACATTGATGTTTTTCCTGAGCCAGTGGCAATAGCTAATATGAGAGGAGATTTAAGCAAAAATGACAAACAGTTCAGTTTCCTTATGAAGGTATCTGCTGCAGTTTTTGTGTTCATGGACACAATGACCGAAGAAGAAGAGAGACTGTTGGATATGCAGGGACCTCTAAAGTCCAAACTGTTCTTGGTGATTAACTCTCAAGAAAAGGGGCTTCACAAGAAATATGTAAATGCGCTAAAGCTTCAAGAAAATCATGTACTGAGGCAAAAGCCAGGAATTAACATGGCGCAGTCATCCAATCAAATTGTTAGTGTCATAGAAATGGCTTTGAAGGAGTGCAAGGACACAATGAGCATAGAGAAAATGTCTGACATTGCACATAATTTGGGGATCTCAGTGGACGAAAGTAAAATCCAAACCTCTGTGTCAGCAAAGACAGCAGCTGATGACATAATGAAAGGCATTGGTGTCCGTCCAGTAGTGGACTACAAGAAGAAACAGTTGCCTCTTCAAGGAGAATTCCTGAAAAAAATGGCCCAGATTGAAATAGAGGAATGCAGACTGCAAAATGCTGGTGATCTCAGTCTAGAAGAATACCAGACTCAACTTCGTGAGGAAAAATTTAAGCTTAGAAAACAGCAAGGTGCCATCAAGACATCTCAAGCAATGGAGCAATTCATCAAAGCATTATCTACTACTGACAAAAAAGAGAGATCTTTCTTTCTCCGATGGATGGCACTTCAGTTAGATAGGAAATCAAGAAAACATTTAACTGAACTCCGCAGAAATTTCAAACAAGTATGCCAGGGCAATGACAACAAAGCAATCAAAGAGCTTGACCAAGAACTTCAGGACAACTCATTGGGCATTGAGCATTACATGAGAGAAATGGGACAGATATATGAATCCAAACAGTCAGATGACACAAGACATTTGCCTTCAGTTGCTGCTGAGCTTTTACTTGATGGATACCCTATTGAGCTCCTTGATGGAGACGCATCCAATATCCCAGAGAAGTGGGTGACTGATGTTCTTATGGAGGTTCATAATAAAGTAGGGTGCAGTCGACTGTTGGTTGTGTCTGTTTTGGGTGTGCAGAGCACAGGGAAATCAACTCTCCTCAACACCATGTTTGGAGTTCAGTTCCCTGTTAGCAGTGGCCGCTGCACCAGAGGAGCCTATATGCTCTTCCTCTCTGTTGAACAGAAACTCAGAGAAGAACTGAAATGTGATTTTGTTCTACTTATTGACACAGAGGGTCTAAAGTCTCCTGAGCTTGCTAATCTTGACTGTAGTTATGAACATGACAATCAACTCGCAACACTTGTGATAGGTCTCAGTGATGTGACCATCATAAATATTGCAATGGAGAACTCAACTGAAATGAAGGACGTTCTTCAAATAGCTGTCCATGCATTCTTGCGGATGAGTCATCTTGGAAAAAAGCCAATCTGTCACTTTGTGCACCAAAATGTTTCAGGAGTATCTGCACACAGCAAACTAATGACAGACCGGAAACACTTTTTGGATCAGTTAAATGAAATCACTGAGATTGCAGCTGGCATGGAGAAACAATCTGAAGTAAAGAAATTCACAGATGTCTTGAGTTACCATGTGGAAAAGAACAACTGGTACATACCAGGCCTGTGGCATGGAACTCCCCCAATGGCTCCTGTTAATTCAGGATACAGTGAAGCTGTGCATGAGTTCAAACTGAGTCTTTTAAAGCCAGTTAATACTGAAAGTCTTTCCAACATTCCAGATTTCCTGAAATGGATGAGTAGTTTGTGGAAGTCGGTGAAATATGAGAACTTCATCTTCAGCTTCAGAAACCCTCTTGTTGCCTATGCCAATCCACAAGTTTCCAGAGTCCCATGATGCTTAGCGCGAAATGTGGGAGCTATTTCCGCTTCGGCGTTTTAATATTGAATCAAATGGTGCGCCATCGGCATTCAAATTACTTTTTTCTGACCCTGTTAAACTTCAAAACTTAACCGTGAGCTTTTATTTTGACAGCCGATAGCTTCCGGAGCGGTTGCCAGCGTGTTTTGAAAAATATTCTTGCCGTGCGAGTGTTAAAAAAATGATCAAAACAGCCCATTTTATCGTAGCACTTAGGAGTCTGATACTGGCTGCTTGTTATATTATGTGGGCCTGCAATCTCAACTTTACTGTCTTTTTATTGTATTCGTTTAAATAAATCAAGAAATCACCAACATTGTGGATTATTTACAGCTGCTATTCCTGTATGGTGTTGAATTCAAGTAAGGTAACAGCCTACATTACGACGTTAGCAACTGCTAACTCAACCACGGAGATGACAACTTTGTAGAAAGTAATATGGCATTGACAAAAAATCTATATGCTTTTATTTAGGCTTATAATACATGTAGGTTAGATAATTATGGTTGTTTCACGATTCGCATGAACCATGAGCTCTTAAAACAGTAACTAACGCAGTACACGGCATTAGTCATACACGTTAGCTTGTAAGCTAACGTCAACACCTATCTAATACCTGTGTTGAATTAGCTATTTAGGCTAATGTTTGCTAGCGGGATCTGAGCTAAATTAGCTAATGTTTGCTAGCGGGGTTTGAGCCTCCATTACTTTATAAAATGAGTGCAGGTCATGGTCTTTTTCTACTAATGTCTGTTCTGGGACACTAAGGTACATTTCCGTTGGTGAATTAGAAATATTTGCTACAGTAAATTTTAGGTTTCGTAAGCAAACGGACCATTGAAGTCACGTATCTCTTTCTGGTTTATTACCGAGGCACCCTGGTTTAACAGAAGTGGGATTTAGTACAAATAGCGTTATTTAATTCCCAATGCCTCTTCTAGCCCATACATCAACATGTTATGATGTTCACTGAGCACATTTAGACATGCAATTTGGTGGAGGATAGTTATATTTCTTGACAGATGCTGTGATGCGACGCCGTTACATTTCTATGGGCTCCCATTGAATAAAGCGGTCAGAACTTTCGCAGCCGATTGACCGGAAGAACGTCCCACATTAGTATCCCCAGTAACGGCCTCAGGAAACTTGTGGATGACAGCCTTTGCAAAGAGTTCTCAGAATGGGAATGGAGTTTCAGGAAGACTGTGTATTCATGGTGGAACAATGCAGAAACCCAAATATCAAATACTGACTCAGAGAGACTAAAGACACTTGCTATAGATTTGCAAGCAGAATCTATCAAGGTAATTGAAGATCAGACAGCTGAGTTGAACAAGAACTTGAAGGAGTATTACAAACGAAGAGACAGGTATGTGAACCTAGTGGAGAGGTACAGGACTGAATTCCAGATAAATATTAAGAGTCTTGCAGGAGAAATGACCAGATTTGTCAGTAAAGAGCTGGATGCAGCAGTCTCTCTGAAAAATGACATGGAGAAAGTCGAAAACATTCAGAGAGAACATACAGATGTCATTGAAAAACAAGTTGTGGAGCTCTTGGAAGCTTGCAAAGAAAGCAACAAGGCATTGACAGACAGTGACCTAGAGGAAGAGTTTAAAAAAATGTGGGCTGAGGTAACAAGAAGTATTTCTGCACTGGAAGAACGAGACATACCGTCTTTTGTTATGAAGCAACTGCGTTCCAATCTTCTTAACCGCAATGTTCAGGAACAGTTACAAGGGATAACAAATCTGACTAAATGTGGAGTTGAGATGTTCCAGGTGAGACCAGAACACTTACAGAAAATGTCAAAATTCAAACAATTTAAAGAACTGATGAAGACGATCAATCCATTCAGAAAGGGCATTGAAGCAGAGATTCAAGATGTGGCAAATAACACAATAAAAATTTGTCAGAAATTTATTAAAGACGTTGTAAGCTCTAATAAAGATTATCATGATATTTTTATCAAAGATCTTCTTGGAAAAATTGATGCAGATCTTAGCAGAACAGGCAAAAAGACAAACACTACATTTGAGGTGGATTTGAAAGTACACATCTGTGGTATTGCATCCCGGGAGTTCTTGGATATGCACCGCCGTTTTTTGGCAGAAAAAGACCCCCTGACACATTTGGAGAGGTGCAAGAAGCAGTACTTATCAGATTTCATCGACTCCTACAGAAAGCGAGACCAGTGCCTTCGGAAGGCACAGGATTTTACCCAGCTCTGTATCAAACCTGCAGTGATGGACTATATTAACAAATCTCTTGGAATTGCAATTGTTGATGGGATCTTGTCAAGCAACCACTCTCCCACATACAGTTCACGATCATACTTCCAATACACAATTTTGTCAGAATTGCTAGAGAAAGATGTCTTTGAAAACTTTGTTAAGTACATATTGACATATGAAGTCTTTGTAAAGGATTGGATTTACAACCAAATTGTTGAATGGCTTTCAAAAGATGGATTGTTTAAATTGAACGGACATATTCTGGAAACTGTGATGGCTAAGATTACACAAGCAATTACTGATCTGAATAAAGGCAATAATCCCTGTGATGGTGAGAAAGCAGCATCATTTGTTGAGAAATTGTGTTCTCGGCTCAGCAAAGACATCTCACTTCCTATGAACACTGTTAGAGGAGTACTTTTCCAGATGTCTTGTAATCGAAAACCATTCATTAGCAGTTTGCTACAATCCTTGGACAACTTGAAGAAAGAGATAGACAAGGAATTCTCAGAATCAACCAAGATTATAGATACACTAAGCATTCTAACAATTAAACCACAGAATGTGATTTTTGAGAGGGTGTTTGGGTGTGGGAAGCAGTGTCCCTTCTGCAAGATACCCTGTGAGGCTGGAGGGAAAGCTCACACCCATCACCATGCCACAGTGCATCGTCCAGAGGGTTTCGGAAGATGTCGCAATGTGCATACTAACGTTCTTTGTGAGGAGCTTTGTACAACAAGTGTTCACAGTGGTGCCTCCTTTCAAAATCATGATACTAACTATGAGTGGCACCCGTATAAGGATTATCGTGACTACTACCCAGACTGGAACATTGCACCAGACCCCTCCATACAGGCATCTGACTACTGGAAATATGTGCTGGTGAGATACAATGACAAGTTTGCCAAAGAGTACAATGCCAAACCAGCTGTCTGCCCTAAGGAATGGGAAAGTATCACAAAAGAACAAGCTTTGCAAGGATTAAAGTCTGCATTCAATGTTTCAACCAAGTGATGAGACCCACCACCCGATATAGTCTATGCCGTGTTACCAAATCAATCAAATGCAAAGATACACATCTTAAAACACATCTTGGACTTCTTGGCACACATCACATCCCAGTACCAAAGAGAGACTCTCATGTAGCAGACCCACAAACCCTCACAGAAAGACAGATCTCCACCTGACTCCCCTGATCCCCAGCAGAATTTTAATATAAATCCTCACACTGACTCAACAAACACTCCAGAGAGACAAAGGGAGGTTACACTTCATGTCATATGGCAACACACACTCAGCACCAAGGAGAGATTTGCATAGAAAAAAAATGTGAAACACAAACACAAAATTAAGCAAAATATAATTTGCAAGCATACCTATACCTGGCCTTTGACGGTTGAATGACTCATTGAAGGTTCTCCGGATCTGCTTACTCTGCAACTTTACAACACTTAAAAGATTCCTGCAACAAAACGAAACTGAAATTAAACTGAAAGTAACATACTCCTAACTTACTATTGAGCCTGATGAAACTGTGTTTTTACCATGTCAGTCAGCATAACTCCTCAACAATATTGGTTTCTGTTTTCTTTGGTTTGCAAATCCAAATGTAAGGGCAAGGATGGTGTTCCTTTAATGCTTCCACTGTAGATGAGAATTTTCTTGCTATATATTTTCAGTTTATTTTTCAGTCTATGTTACATCAGTATTTTAATCAATGTGTGTTTTATGTATTTTTACCTGATGCGAGTGATAACATTATCTAAGAGAAACAGCAAATATAAGTTGCAACAAAAAAATCTGCGGCTGGAGAGAGAGCTCCAGACTGGCCTGGTGTCCCTCTAACTCTTTCACTGTTGATGAGGATGTTCCCTCTATAGTTGATGATTGTCAGTTTATTTTTAATCAACATTTCAATCACTGTGTTTTTTTATATGTTATTTTATATATAAAAAGTGCTAACAGATTAAGAATATGTAAGAGAAAGCAAATGTAAGTGCACAAAAGGTGCACGTAAGGTGATGGGTTGAGGCTATATCTATACATAATTTATATACATTCATGTAGCACATAGTTTTTTGATTCCCTGTTCTATTTCTTGGTATTTCACATTGTTCAAGATATTGCAAGGTATAGCCTGTAATTGTTTATTTTGGGCATCTGATGTTTGTGTTTTAAAAAATGATTAATTAAACTTCAATCGTTAAATGACAATTCAATTAATCTATTCTATTTCTAATCTATTTTATCAATTGGCCATAAAAAAACTGTAAACTTACTAGCCTATTATTAAATACTAACTATTTAATTGTACTGCAATTATACTGGTATACTGTACTGGTAATTATAAGTTGATAACCATTTACCACTGTTAAAGTTTACTAGTATAAAGATTTTATCCATTACAGACATTATGTGATTCATACATGTAATGTGAGGCCTGAAACACAACCACTCAGACTGATTTCATGTACAAATAATACTGTTGCTTTATTAAGCTCCTTGTGGAATTTTCTGACAGAATGCCTTGTGTTTGGAATGTATGCAGCTGCACAATAAAACAAATGAAAGTAATGATTCTAACATCTTCACACTCTCAGTGTGTACTGTACAATAGAAATACAGGGAGAGAGAAAAAAACATTTACATCTGATAGAAAGCCATCATGAAATCATACAAAACAAAATCAATATAATTACAATCACATGATGTTACAGTGTAGTCACATGTGGCTGCTGATGCTCATATACATACATACTCTCTCTCTCTCTCTCTCTCTCTCTCTCTCTCTCTCTCTCTCTCTCTCTCTCTCTCTCTCTCTGAGCCACAGCACAGGTCAGTGACCCGATCCAACACACACAGAAATAAGAGGAGATTTCCAGGGAATATTATCCTTCCGCCACTGCTTCTCTCTCTCACACCCACACCACGTGAGAGGCACAGACGACTGCCATTAATGTGTGTATAAGAATGTATGTCAAAGAAGAATATTTACTCTTCTGAGCCATTGAGGGAAATATGGTCTCTGCAGTTATCCCATCTATGAATTGAAGCACACATTCAACGCAGAACAATGGGCAGCTAAACTTCTGCTGTAGCTCAGTGAGGGGTATATTTCCTCAAGGGTACCTCAGCCATTCATATGGGCAATGGGCTATATGGAGAGTAAGTTTCAATCATTTCGTACAGGTCAGACATGAAACCGGCCACCCAGTCACAACTGCTGGGCCCTAACCAGTAGCCCCCAGCATGCTCCCAGTCACAGTACACAACTAAGGATGCATTCCAAGGATGGCAATCATTTCAGTTCTACTTGTACAAAGAAAGCTTTCTGGGACTTAAACATAACATTTTTTAAGAGAGATTCTCTCCTGAACTTCTCCTTTGTTTCTAAAAGCTTTCATTGGTAGCAGTGGCATTGCTTAGTGATGGGTAGCTTTCAACAACAATATACACAAATACTGTAAGTTCCAGTGTTAAGAGTTTAGTTCAGTGCAAAGAAATACATACTGAAAAAATCTACAGTGTTTATACAGTGTCTACAGTGTGTCTACATTCTCCATACAGGAAACTGAGCTGACAAGTCAAGCTGTCACTTTAGCAACAATTTTAGAAGTGGCTACAGCACATAGTTACTAGCAAGGCACCGAAGTAGCATTTTCACATTACGTTATTTAAGCACACAGAAAGAATCACCAGTTTCTACAGTGTAGGATGAAGTGCTGTACATGTTAATCTATCAATAAATAACATTAACTGAGGTACTTGTAGCAAATTCCTCTTCTTTTGTGAAACATTATTTACAAAGGTTAGTGTCCACAGGTGATTTGTTGTACAAATATACCTGGTTATCTAGAATCAGCAATGGTTAGTTACTTACAGTAGTCTACAGACCGTTTCAACAATAAAAACATTACAATTCTCCAGCGTTTTATTTTGTTCCCAGACTACCTCCGCTATGTTAAGATAACATGTTATAATGGAAGCCTTATGAGAATACCCAATGGAACTCTCTTGAAACAGTCTAGAACAGGGGTGGGCAATTATTTTGGCCAAGGGGCCACATTGGCTTTTAGATTTTGACTAATTACCCAATTGATGCCAATAAATTGGCAAGTCTCAAACCAGTAGCCCCATTTTCTTCAGAGGACATGTTAATATGCAGGGTTAAAAGGGCGGAATTTGTATTTGTATTTATTTATGAATACAACAAATACTAAGGCTTCAGTCACCGTGACTTAATGAGAAAATATCTTATTTTGGGAAGGCTCCAAGGGCCGCATTACATAGCTCCGCGGGCATGTGGCCCCGGGCCTTAGTTTGCCCAGGTATGGTCTAGAATCTTAGGTAGTCTGCCTTCTCCTCACAGTGTAAATGATCTGGTCAGAAGTCTTAGGTAGTGATTTAAACATTCTGATGTCCCATATGAGATGGCTGTTAAATGAGCACTTAGAAGCTTTAAGATTAGACTCAGTTTAAAATATAGCCCTGCAGAGATTCATACAGCAGAACTAAGCAAGTTTACAGCAGTTAGTAATGACAATAGTAGCAAATGGCACCAGTGTAGAGCTCTGAAATATCTGATAAATGAACGTGAATTATTAGTGCAAGTGAACACAATACTATTCACAAAGATGGGACATCCATTACACAACTCTATTCAGAGTGCTGCATAATTACAGTGTTAGGTGCTGTGGAAAAGGATACACTTTGCAATGATTTAATAAATAAGTTTGTTTGGATTGTACTTTAAATGTTGGTTATGTAACAACAAATAGTTTTGGTGATAATTAGTTTTGTTCCACTGTAGTTAGTATATTAGTAGGCCTACAGCATTATAAAAAATGTTCACGTGAAATGTTGCTGACATCAGATTGGTTGAAGGGAAGAAAGAGACATGAATGAATAATACTTGGAGGTATGAAATGCGCTTGTGTTACATAGATTTTGTCTTTTGTCTTTGTTGTACAGTATATTCAGTTCTGCTTGGTGTAAGCTGGTGGGTGTTATCAGGAGGGATAATTAAAGCCTTATCGTCATAATCACACACACACACACACACACACACACACACACACACACACACACGTAATGTACTGTACACACACACACACCATGGGCGACACCAATGCAGTGTCCTCTCAGCAGGTGCTCCCAGTAGGACTCAGGCCTCCTGGAGAATGCAGTGGCAGCAGCAGCAGCAGCAGAGCCATATGGAGCTCCAGGGGGCTCCAGTAGAAGGGGCTGTACAGTGGAGAGATTGCCCAGCAGGAGTGCACATGTCTGGGGGAGAGGGAGACTGTCTGCCAGCCTCCTGACTCCACACTGGATAGGGCCAACCAAGCCAACTTAGAGATAAGCTACTGTATGTCTGTAAGGATGTCTTTGTAAGGAGGAGGAGGAGGAAGAAGAAGAGGAGAAACAGTGCAGTGGCTTTTATTCCAGGAGGAGGATCAAATTCCCAGTTCCTGAGTGTCTCATAGTCAAGGAGGGCGACCTCGGTCCAGTACTCTAGTAACAGTGTACAGGTCATTTCAGTCCAAAACAGACCTGTTTGGGTCAGTGCCCCTGGCCTAGCCCATAGCATTCCCAGGTATTCCATTCTTCTCCTGAGCCAGATTCCAAATGTCTGGCTTTACTCCAGTAGGAAATGCACTGTGCAGTAGACCTGAACAACATAATCCCAAATGTCCATCTTAGCTCCAGTAGGGAATGCCCTGTGCAGTAGATCTGCAAATAGTCTAGTCTGCACCTCCTGGGGAACAATATAACCCCACCAGTCAGTCTGTAGCCACTTCTCACCACCCACCACTCTCTCTCTCTCTCTCTTTCTCTCTCTCTCACACACACACACACACACACACACAGAGGATTCTATTCAAGTCTTTCCTCCAGCAGCAACTTCAACACGCTGTCCATATCCAGTTTATTGCCGTCCACTTCCTAGGTGAACCCCATTGCCCCGCCCCCACCATCACATTTAGCCCCAACCCACTCCTCTGTAACCCCGCCCACTATATGAGCCTCTCCTCTGGGGGCACCTTCAGTACGCTGCCCATTTCCAGTCGGGCCCCGGCCACTTCCTGTGAGCTGGGGCTGTAGGTGCCCTCCGACTGGCGCTTCCTGCGTGCCGTCATGGCCAGACACACCATGGTCACCCCGGCAATGACCGCACCAAGACACGCCAGCGGGATGGCCACCACCAGCCACGGCATTCGCTCCCTCTGGGGCTCGCGCTGTAGGGGGGAGGGGACACACATTTCAGTTCCAAAGTCATATATAGGCAAAGACATATTGTTCACTTTACTCATACTAGTCCAGTGAAACTGAATTCAGTTGTGCAGTACTGTAGGACATGGAATGTCTTGAATCCCATTCTTGCTTGAGTCCCATTCACATGTTACACAAGCATATATTGGTTTTATATGCAGTATATCCACCAAACATTATTAGTTTTAGGCAAGTGTGAATATACGTATGTATATATATTTTAACAAAATAGTGTTTGCTTGGTAGATTTTGCACATTTTTTGACACATCAGCCCCAAAAATCCATTTCCCATCAGATCTACTGTACATGACACAAACACAAACACAAGTGGTCTAATTCAGACCATCCTATGTAAGCAGGTATTATGTATTCTGTGTTCTGTATTCTTACGCTGGTCTCGCAGTTCTTCCCGCTGTATCCGCGCACACACATGCACTGGTAGTTGTTGACCCGGTCTCTGCAGGTGCCTCCGTTTATGCAAGGGTTGGACTCACACTCATTGATCTCATCCTCACACCTGAGAGAAGGATAAAACAGGGAAAGTCAATACTGGTGGTATGGTCATATGTGGTGTGGAATATCATAGACTTTGTATGTCATTCAAACAGGGGCATATATACTGTGTAATATATGTAAGGTGTACTATTCACTTATCAATGTATATTCAACTTTTCCACAAGAGAACCTATACTGCATTTTACACAGTGTGGTGTGGAATATCAAAGACTTTGCTTATCCTTCAAGCACATAACACCTGATTATCAGTTTAATATAAGGTATTTATTAATGTATATGCACCATTTCCACAAGAGACGTACTGAGTATTTAAATAACCAAATATAATAATAGCTTAGTTTTCTATAGTGCTGTATAGGTCGCTTTACAGGAAGGATCCATACAGTGTATGTTGTATAAATACAAGAGTCAATGGTGACCATCTGACCTGATGCCAGTGAAGCCGGGTCTGCAGGTGCAGTTTGCCCCCCAGTAGCCCTCATTGCAGACACCCCCGTGGGCACAGCGCATGTCCAGGTTACACCGCGGGGCTGGGAATCGCCACCTGGTGGACAGATAGAGGGAATACAGTCATACTAGTGCACACGATGTGGTATAGGCTCCATATTAACACGTAATATACAATCTCACACAAACACACTCATACACATATTATTGCACACAAATAAACATAAACACACACATATTTTACACACACAAAAACAACAGACTTACAAACAAGGCACACAAAAACAGCATGCCCACACACACAGACTTACAGTATACATTCACCACTGTAAGCTACTGTCTATAAATAAACCTGAACTTGAATAAACTTGCAAATGATTAATGAACTGTTCTGCAACGTGCCCTTATCAGCCAACCATTTGCAAACTGTGCATGCGAGTAAATCTCTAAGCTATGTAGCTGCTTCCCCTCAAACCGTTCATATCATATAGTGCCATGTGCCATATAGTGTTTCTTTTCTAAGCTTTTTTATCATGAGCTGTCCAAATGGCACCAAATACCCCATTTATATTTACTAAAACAGAGCATATGTTTTTATGCTGTTTTATCATGAATGATCCACATGGTGCCAAAACCTCATTGACATTTACTGAAACAGAACGTTCATTTCCTACGTTGTCTTATAATGAGTCATCCATACGACCATTTACATTTACTAAAGAAGTGCGTTTCTTCTTGTTTTATTACAAACTATTCACATGGCACCAAATACCCCATTTACATTTACTAAAACAGTGCGTTCCTTTCATCTATTTTTCTATGCTTGTTTTATCATCAGCCATCCATACAGTCCATTTAGATTTACATGCACAATGGGTTCCCTTTCTAAGCTGTTTTATTCCCAACTATCTCCATGACACCACATAGTTCACGTGCTTGTCCGAGGCAGAGGCAGGCCAGACTCAGGTCTTATCTCCTATCTGATGAGTGTGTGTATATGAAAGACCACCATTCCCCTGCCAGGGGTTCCTGTCATGATTCACACTAATGGCAGCCTGCACTGGAGGGATTGCGTGTGTGTGATGATGATGATGGCATGCAATGTGTGTGTGTGTGTGTGTGCGTGTGTGTGTGTGTGTGTGTGTGTGTGTGCGTGCGTGCGTGATGTGTGTGTGTGTGTGTGTGTGTGTGTGTGTGTGTGTGTGTGTGTGTGTGTGTGTGATGATAATGGAATGCAATGTGATGGCATGATGGCGTGTGTGTGTGTGTGTGTGCGTGCGTGCGTGGTGTGTGTGTGTGTGTGTGTGTGTGTGTGTGTGTGTGTGTGTGTGTGTGTGTGTGTGTGTGTGTGATGATAATGGAATGCAATGTGATGGCATGATGGCGTGTGTGTGTGTGTGTGTGTGTGTGTGTGTGTGTGTGCGTGCGTGCGTGGTGTGTGTGTGTGTGTGTGTGTGTGTGTGTGTGTGTGTGTGTGATGATAATGGAATGCAATGTGATGGCATGATGGCGTGTGTGTGTGTGTGTGTGTGTGTGCGTGCGTGCGTGATGTGTGTGTGTGTGTGTGTGTGTGTGTGTGTGTGTGTGTGTGTGTGTGTGTGTGTGTGTGTGAGTGAGTGTGTGTGTGTGTGTGTGTGTGTGTGTGTGTGTGTGTGTGTAATGATGTCTGCATGTGTAACAGGTAGTCCTAGCCTACTTGTCCCTTGTTCCTCTCTGCCTTGCCCCAGTTAACAAGTGGGTGGGGCTGAGGGTTTAATTGGTAAATTGGCACCAGTCTATTTAAGAGCCAATGCAGCACACAGCCATGCAGGCTCTGCCCCTGTCCCCACAACTGAGCCTACCATCAGGTATGATGAGCCACCGCTGTGTTTATCTTGATTTATTTTGTACACTCACTGATTCTTTTTATTTGTCTGTTAAGGTACAGTAATTGTGGTTTTGCCTGCAAGAGCCATCTTTGTATGGAGTGGGCAGGTGTGAGAGAGAGTGAAAGTGTGTGTAGAGTGAACAGGTGAGGGTGAGAGTGTGGGTGTGTGTGTGAGTTGAGTGGATAGGTGTGTGTGTAGGTGTGTGTTGAGTTGAGTATACAGGTGAGAGTCAGGTGTGTGTGTAGGTGTGTGTAGAGCTGAGTAGACAGGGCAGAGTGAAGGTGTGTGTGTAGGTGTGTGTAGAGTTGAGTAGACAGGGGAGAGTGAAGGTGTGTGTGTAGGTGTGTGTAGAGTTGAGTAGACAGGTGAGAGTGAAGGTGTGTGTGTAGGTGTGTGTAGAGTTCAGAGGTGACAGGTGTAGGGTGAAGGTGTGTGTGTTGGGTTCAGTGGATAGGTGAGGGTGAAGGTGTGTGTGGAGTTGAGTATACAGGTGAGAGTGAGGCTGTGTGTATAGAGTTGAGTAGACAGGTAAGAGTGGAAGTGTGTGTGTAGGGGTGAGTGGGCATTGCCCGTTACTTACTGGCAGAAGGGTCCGGTGAAGCCAGGTGGACATATGCAGTAGTAGCTCCCAAGGGCGTCGACGCAGGTCGCCCCATTTTCACAGCGGTTCCTCTGACACTCGTCCACCTCCTCCTGACAGTTGCGCCCGGTGTAGCCCTGCGTGCACACGCAGCGGTAGTCCGCCAGCAGATCCCGGCACGTGCCGTTGACGCAGGGCGACGAGGCGCACTCGTTCGTCTCCTCCTCGCAGAACTCGCCCTCCCAGCCGGGCGCACAGGAGCAAGCGTACGAGTGAAAGAGATCCAGGCAGGAGCCGTCATTAAGGCAGGGTGAGGGGTCACATACGGGGGACCCCCTGCACCCCAGCTCCGGGGCTACACCAATGCCTTCCTGTTGCACGAAACGCGATGCCTGTGGAGGTTCACCATCGTCCACGAAAGGTAGGTAGACTCCGCCCACACGTACGTCTCCAAGGCAACCGGTGAAGTTCTCGGCTAGGAAGATGGTGGAGTTACCCAGGAAGTCCAGGGTGCCAGTGGCGGGAGCGCTCTGGCCTGTGGGCTGCCCATCCACACTGACTTGCCACACGGGGGCGCTGTGGACCAGCAGGGGGTCCATGTGCAGCTCCACGTGGTGCCACTCACCGTCGGCCAGCTCGGTGTCGCTCGACAGCGCCAGAACCTAAGATAAGAGAAGATAAGATAAGATGGTAAGGAAGCATAGTGGTAGCATAGTGGCACTGACTCTAGGGGGTACTAGTCTGGAGATTGTTGGTTCGAATCCCGGCTACCACCATTGTGCCTTTCAGCAAGGCACTTAACCCTGTTGCTTTAGGGGGAGACTCGACCTGAAGTTGACAAAAAATGTAAGTGGCTTTGGATAAAAGCATCTGTAAAATGCATAAATGTAAATACTGTAAGATAAGACTTTATTTGATCCCCAAAGGGGAAATTCAGTCATCAGAGAAGGAAGAATATATAAGAGAAAAGACAAAAACAATATATTCAATAATCAATAAATTCAAGTACAGTAATATACTTGGCCAATAAATCTGATTCTACCGCACACACACACACACACACACACACACACACACACACACACACACACACACACACACACACACCTCACATCCAACATCCAATGCAACATGCCTGATAGAAAAACCTAATATATTGTAATGCAGTCTTTGATAAGAGCAGCGTTGTGCAGTCTAACCTCCAGGCTGTTGCCGCTGCGCAGCTTCACGATCAGACTGGCGTTCCGCAGGCCCATGCACACGAGCTCCAGACCGCTGGAGGCACGGAACAGAACGGCGTTCTCCTCACGTGTGCGCAGAGTCATGGAGATTGACATCACTGTGTCCATGGGAGAACCGTCTGCACGGTACTGAAGGGCGTTGTCACTGAACGTAGCGTTGGTTAGGCCTGGAGAGAGAGAGAGAAGCCAGAATCAAAGCACTGCAATCAATATCAGAGCTTGTAGATGTTCAAGTCTACATACTACTATTCAAAACGTAAAGCAATCATACGTGCAATTTTATACTATTCTACAAAAAATCTCTGACTAAGGGATGGATTCCAGACGTCCCTAAATGAACGGGCGGGCGGGCTCTCTGACTTCTGACTCTCTGCTTCCCAGAAATAAAAATGAGGTTGGTTGGGATGTGTGGCATGCGTATGTATGTGTGTGTGTGTGTGTGTGTGTGTGTGTGTTTGTGTGTGTGGGGTGTGAATGTGTGTGTACACATGTGTGTGTGTGTGTGTGTGTGTGTGTGTGCATGTGCACGTGTGTGTGTGTGTGTGTGTGTGTGTGTGTGTGTGTGTGTGTGTGTGTGTGTGTGTGTTTCTGTGTATGCGTGTGTGTGTGTGTGTGTTTCTGTGTATGCATGTGTGTGTGTGTGTGTGTGTGTGTGTGTGTGTGTGTGTGTGCATAAAGTACTTACACTCATATCCGTCTGCTAGGTCCACACACTGGCTGCCCATCACACAGGGGTCACTCACACACCATACGCGCGTCTCACACATCTTCCCCGTGTAGTTGAAAGGGCACTCACACACAAAATCATTCCATGTCACATTGCATGAGCCTCCATTCATACAGGGACGTGCCTAGAGGAAGAAAGTGATTTAATATAAATGTGTGCAATTTAGAATAATTGATAAATAATTTAATAAAGCATAAAGAAAATATTGATTCAATAATTTGCTATATTAAAGATATAATAAAGCGAGGTGTTGGATGTCATATTGTATATTGTATTTATTAATGTATGTAATTTATCTGCCTTTCCTATCAGAAGCTAATACCTATGAAAACAGAAATAAATGCACTCATAAATACTCATTCATTCATTCATTCAGCTATTCATTTATTTATTCATTCATTTTTTATGGCCTACTGTCTGCAGTTGCACATGCTGTCTGATAGCTGAACCCTTTGGCTATGGTTATGTCACTGGCCAATGACCAATGAACACCCATTCATTCATTCATTCATTCATTCATTCATTCATAGACAGCTATTTTTTTAACACAATCTCTGTCAGTAAAATGGATATGTGGTCTGCTGTCTCACTCTAAAGGATTACTAAAGATCAAGTATTACTGTGACCTCTCACCTTGCACATGTTGTCTGATATGCAATGTGGCTCCACGTTAAAGGAGGCCCCGGGCAGGTAGCTGGGCTGGTGCTGTTTGGTGGGCTTGGCTGATTTGGTCTGGTAGATAAACAGCTGTGTGTCATCCAGACGGATGTCCTGTAGGCAGCCTTTGAACGAGCCTCCCCAGCGAGAGGTGTCCTGTCCCTGGGCAAGACCTCCAACGAAGGCCTGGTCTCCAGCCTCCACGCTGACCACCAGAGGGGTGTCATCCTCCTGAAACTGCACTCCTTCCTCGTTAAAGAACACCCAGCCATTGGTCACGGAAACAGTCAGGGAGTGTTTGTCGCCGTCGGTGATGTAGTGGGAGGAGGAGCAGGTGGAGCCGTAGATGTCGGCGTGGAGTGTTCCGTTCTGCAGGTACAGGCTGAAGTACTCCTTCTCTCTCCGTTTGAGCAGGAACAGCAGGCCCGACTCCTTAGTGGAGCGCAGGAAGAGAGAGATCTTGAAGGACGGGCCGTGTGATTGGGTGATGGGGAACATGACGAAAGATGACGTCCTCTCATGGCTAAATGTCCATGATGGGATCTCTGCAGACAAACCCAGAAGGATGTATCGATAATCACATTAATATTATCAATATTCACATCAGTAGTGTATATCAATAATCACATCAGCATTGTATAGGCTACCAATACTATTTGCTATTTTGGGCTGTAGAACATGGGAAAAAAATTACCAAATATTTTACATAATCATTCTGTACATTCACTACAATTTTATTTTAATCATTCTCTACAATTCTATACAAACTTATTGCCATTATGGACATCAAGTTCCAGGTAAATGTTAAATGTTGTATTTTTTGTGGATGTAGTGTAGCCTGTATCACACCTTCAGAACAGAAGTTTCCATAGAAAGGCCTGTAGCAGTCACACTTGTAGTCGGTCCACAGATCCACACAGTGGCCCTGCAGAGAGCAAGGGTCCTCCCGGCACCAGTCTGTCTTGTTGCAGCCGATCTCCAGCTGGGTGCCCAGGTCAGAGAGCAGCTGCTGGGGCAGGATGGGTTGCCAGTCCACCAGCAGGTCCTCCACACAGCCCAGGAAGCCCCTCATGGTCACCGTGTTGTTGAGGAGATCCACGGGGACGCCACCCACCCACACCTGCTGCAGCCCCTCAGGGTGGAAGAACAGGAGCTGGTTCTGTCCACTGTCCTCTGCTCTCTTCACCGTCAGCTCACTATCATCATCATCACCATCTTCGTCGTCATCATCATCATCATCATCATCGTCGTCGCTGTCGTTCACGTTGTCCTGCCTGGTCAGGACAAGTTTTTCGTCCACGGTGACGAGTGCGTCGTGCCAGCGTCCGTCGTTGACGGGGTCGAGTAACGAGACCTCCATCCTGAGCTCCCCAGATTCAGCACGGGCCGTCAGGGCTCCTCGGATCAGCTCCAGGCAGAGGAAGTGATCCTCCGTCCCCCTGTAGAACAGCACCACGTCTGGTAGAGTGGTTCTGAACCGCATCCTCACACTCGGGCTGCTGCTGCCACTGCCAGAGTCCAAGTCCGCATCCACGTCCCGCCGGGTCCGATTAGCTTCCGGAACCTCCACCAGCACGAAGCCTTCCGTCGAGAACGAGAAGGTGGTGGGGACGTCGCAGTGGTCGCCGTAGAAACCAGACGTGCAGGTGCAGGTGTAGGTGTGGTGATCACCATGGCCGTCGTCGTCGGCATCAGTGCCGGGCTCCAGGCTGGGTGTGCAGGTGGCGCCGTGCTGGCATTGGTGGTCCAGACAGCCAATGAGCTGCGTGCCGCAGTTGGCGCCACCCCAGGGGAGCTCTCCAGGTGGGGGGTCGGCACAGGTGCAGAAGAAAGCGTTAATGCCATCCTCACACGTGGCACCGTTCCGACAGGGATTACTGGCACACTCGTCCACATCCACTTCACATAGAACACCTGAGGGGGGAGGGAGAGAGCAGAGAAGAGGAATGAGTGTGTGTGTGTGTGTGTGTGTGTGTGTGTGTGTGTGTGTGTGTGTGTGTGCGTGCGTGCTGTGTGTGTGTGTGTGTGTGTGTGTGTGTGTGTGTGTGTGACGCAGCCTGAAGTAGCTGCTGTCACCGCCACTGTCACTAAGCAGACAAACACACACAGACACTAATCCACCTGCTCGCTTGTGTTACTGACACACAGACACACACACTCAAAGTAACACAGAGACACACAGTCATACTGTACAACACAAAGTGCAATGTACTGACATTAACACACACACCTCAACCACAACGTTTACATCCCACTCAGATACAAAGCACAGTTATGGATTTTAAAAATGATGGCCAAAAGGCACAGCAACTTTAGCAAATTAAAATTAGTGAGGGTTCTTTCAAAATACCAGCATTACATACAGTCCAGGGGTAAACTGAACGTTACACTTTGAATCCGCTGCGCCTGCAATGCAATGTAGATATGATGGTACAAGTACAGGAACTCATGCATGGTGAAATGTCAAGTTAAAAGTGCATACCAGAGAGAAATACTATAGGCAGAGTATGCTGTACTGAGTATACTAAGGAGGAGAGTGTACTGCACTGCTGTCTTTATGTAAGATGCTATGCCACTCTATAGGATATTATTCTGTAAGTCCCTAATAATGATATCCTGCCCGGGTAGATGGACTTGGGTCAATGGGTCAAATGGGTCAAGGAAAGCTGATGAATATAATTCACTTACTAACCTTTTTAGGAAGACATTCATTGTGTACTAAACCTTCCTATTCAGGAAGCAAATTACAGTAACTTCTGTCCATGTGAATTACTGTAAACACTAATTAGATTTTCAATTAATCTCTTACCTAATTAGCTCGTTATTGCTTTGTTAATTGCATTAAGACAAATGTTTCTGGTGTGGAGCTCACTGGATCTTGTTCTATTGTAATAGTTTTCTCCATGTTTTCACCTCTCAATTTAGTAACTTACATTTGCAAAACATTTCATAATAAAAATGTGTAACTTTCATTGACACAGATTCCCACAGTAGAACTGGCATGTTACAAAAAAAATGCATTACAACAGAAACCCCTGCGAGAGACACAGCGTACCTTATGGACACATTGTAAAAAGCAGATTTGGAAATCAGAAAAACAAGCACTACTGAAGACCCAAGATACAAGCACACTATCAAAGATCTGCTTCATCCCTCTCTACTACTGCCTGTATTTGGTCCATTCTGGTTTAGGACAGGTCTTGTTTAGTCTGGTCCTGATATCACCACTATCA